>JAHBCN010023076.1:0-12759 GCA_019359885.1 Listronotus oregonensis | reverse complement strand
ATCTAAATTTTTAATCAGAACAGTTTTTATTTGATTATTATTTGTTAATTACTATCTTTTTAATAGATTCCTACTAAATTAATCATTTTTTTATATAATGTAAGAAAAAGCCATCATAGTTTCAATAGGTAAAATACGGACAAGGTCACTCATTGTGCTTTAATTCTAATGGCAAAAGTAAAATTAAATTTACGCAATCTATTGTGTAAAAAATGTATTTAGTATTATAACCTGTATTTCCATTTTCAATACATATTCCATTTTGCAAAAATTTTGTACTGAATGTTAGTTTATACGTTTTAAAATTCTAAAAGATATACATGAATAACGCTGTTATAATTTTTTTTTGTTGATTAGTACAAATCAAAGCCCTCTAGATATTTAGAATTTAACAAACTACTTATTTTCTTCTTTCTTATTATCTTTAATTGTGGGGGTACTAACCAGTACATAAAGTATTTAAGATCTTATAATTTTTGCAGTTTTATAGGCCTTGGATACATAAATGATTTATGAATATTTTTTTAAATGTTTTTGTTTTTACAAAAATAATTATATTGCACCAAAATAATTTAAGGGTAATATTTATTGATAACCGTAGCAAGGTTTCAGCTATTGACCATGGTAACCCAAGTTGTACAAATAAAATAAATTAGAAATAGTAGTTTCTTGATTTAATGTTTAGTCCCATATTTTACAATTATATAAGCATTTGCTTGTTTTCTCATTATATATAAGTAAAAGCATTCATATATAATTTATAAAATTAAGTAAACCTTTTTTGAAAATAAACCTACGTCGTTTAAATAAACTTTTGTTGTTATACCCTTAATATTAATATTTTGGATATGTATGTTTTGTGTTACACTTTTTATCTATACAATTAGTTTCAAATCACTATTTATCTATCTAGCTACTTCCAAATAATAGAAATTTGCAACAAAATAATATATTATGTTTTGTATTTTTAAACTTTATTTTTTTTAGTTTTGATCCGTTTATTCTTATTATTATTTTGTTTACCTAGTAGATTTTACTGTTCATTTACCAACCACCACACTGTGGTTTATGTAGCGCAAATTAATTTTAGTTTTTTTAGAAAATCCAAATCATTTATTTTAATTAATGTAACATGTAAATAATAAAAAAGTATTTTTATTAACATTTTTTAATACAAAAATAAAAACAATAAAATCAACATTCCGGTTACCAAATAATACGAGCATTATGCTCTATCAGAATCTGAACTTAAAGAAGTATGCTCGTTTTATGAGATAGACAATTTAAACTTATTTTCGTTGCCTTTCCTTTTTAATCTTATGGTAGATATAATGGGATCTGAAAAAAGTATAAAAAAATTAAATATATCTAGGTTAGTATGTTCCACTTTATTTTTTCTACTTCTGTGCTCTCTTAAAAATATAAAATCTTTGTTTCTGACCTCTTGCGCTTTTTTACCTAATTGCCTTATAGGTAAAATAGCATTTTGAATAACATCTGCACTATGGACTAAAACTTTGTGCACACAAGTAGGCATATAAAACTATTTATAAAGAGATACGAACTTAATTGCAATATTCCTAATATAAAATTTAAATTTTTTAATATTTATTTTAAAACCGCAAGAAATATTTGGAGAATTTTATAAAATGTTTTTATCAGTTTTAAATCTATCCCGGTTATTTCAGCGTATTTTTCGGCATTTCGAAAAAAATCCTTGCTGTTTCCTGTGTTGATAACGCAATAACCTGATTTAGGTAGATCCACAAGAATGCCAAGCTCCTTTTTAAATCTATTTTGTATTAGTTGTTTTCTGTTGGCAACTAATGCTTTGTGTTTTTCTTTTATTTTTTAATCTCTATAATTTAAGCTATATATAGCAAACACTCAAATCCAAACAAGTTTTTAAAAAAGGCCATGTACCTATTTGGTCTACGAAATTGTTTAAAGTTACCAAAGATAAAATAACAAATCCAACAATGTACCTGCTGAAAGATATGCGAGTACAACCGATAAGTGGTGGTTTTTATAAACATGCATTGCAAAAAACTATACAAAACAGGATGACGTGTTGTTTATTAATAGAGTATTGCACAAGAAAGTAAATAAAATGTTTGTCTAATGACTTGGTTTTGACAGGACTTACAACAGTTGAATTAATATTGCTAAGGATGTAGTTTAAACAGAAAACAGTTAGCAGCAACTGCAGGATGTTTTTGGTTAGCAACAGAAAATGTCCTATCAGTAAACATGTGATTGTCAACAGGTTTTAGCCTGTTGAGTCTGGTTTCCCATCCATTTTTTTTTTAACAAAATCTAAATACTTAATTCCGAGTGGTTGAACCTATTTTTAAGTAAACTATAAAGATTTCTCCGATCTGTTAGCCTTCGTAGTTGTGAACATCGATTTTAGGTCTTTAGCTTAGGTATCCTACGTTCAACACCTGATTTCTAGAATACGTGGTTTTTGACATAAAACAGGTGATAGGTGACATTTGACAACTGACAGCTGTCATAATTTTTATGCATGCGCGGTATTATAATATAAGTCTACGTTTCCTAATTGTTTAATTTTAAATGATACGTCAAAGTTCTTGAGATAATAAGCTTTGCCAGCGGACGGCGCGGCGGTTGGTAAACGAAGCATTGATATCTACTTCTGTTATTGAGTCTTAAAAACATTCTAAACAAATGTGGCAGTACCTTGGCGCAAATTCTAATTTAAATTTATCAATTTTATTATATATAACAACGAGTAGTGTTAGATGTTAAAATCTCTGACGTCATTGAATATTTAGGAATTTTGTGTGACGCATTATTTAGGGCGTGGCCAATACTATCTGTCAAATGTCAAATGTCACCTGTCAAATGTCGAATGTCATCTGTCACCTGTCATATGTCAAAAACCACGCGACTTGGAAAATAGCCGCTATGTGTAGGATACTTGTGCTAAGACCTAATATTGATTTGCGCAAACGCGAAAATTTTAAGTCATGCCGTTCGGGCGCTATCGACTAAAATCGTTATTTAACCCTGATGATGAGTCTAACACGTGCGGTTTAAATTTTTTAAAATTAGCGAAACGTTATACCTATCGAATAGCGAAAACCGCATGGCGCCATCTTTAGCTATAAAGGCGCTACAGCTGTTTAAAAATCGTCGAAATTCATCAATTAGCGATTAGGACGGTAACCCTATAGTAAATTGATCATTGCGGTCTTTGCGCTTTAACATCAGGCTTACACGTGGGTCTAATGTGGTTATTTTAGCGTCCTACACAGGTACTAAAATAATGGCGTCTGTCAGCTGTCAAATTACACCTGTCACCTGTCATATTTCGCGAACCACGTGACTTAGGAAATTAAGCTTACGTGGATGAGATCTATCTTAGGGCCTTACACATGTGTTAATATAATGGCGCCTATCAGCTGTCAAATGTCGCCTGTCACCTGTCATATTTTGCGAACCACGTGACTTATTAGCTTACGTGGATGGAATTTATCTTAAGGTCTTACGCAAGCGCCAAAAAAATGGCGTCTGTCAGCTGTCATCTGTCACCTGTCATCTATTATATCTAGGGAACCACGTGACTTAGAACCTGCATACGTGTATGAGATCTTAGGGTCTTACGCAAGCGTTAAATGCCGCCTGTCAAATATCACCTGTCACGCGGATCCCCGATGATGAGAATGACGGGTAAAATCGAAACGTTGTTTAGGATACATAGCAGAAGGTATTGATTTATCGCGAAAATTGTAAGTCATACCGTTCGGATGTTATCGGCTAAACCCGAAACCCTGATGATGGTGATGGCGGTTAAAATCGAAACGTTGTTTAGGATACTTGGGTTAAGACACTGATTTTGCAACGAAAATTGTAAGTTATACCGGTCGGACGCCATCGTCTCGTTAGCGCCGATGATGACGACTCATGAATTAGTGTAACGTCTAACCTATCGAGTAGGCTAACACCAGAACCCCGATGATGATGATGGTTAAAATTAAAACGTTGTTTAATACATCATCTTGAACTAAGGATTATATATTGTATGTAAACATCTTTAACCATAAAGGCACTAGAGCTGTTTAAAATAAGTTGAGAGACATCAATTAGAATGTTAAAACATACATATTTAATGTTTAAATTTAATATTAGCATAAAGCCCTTTTGACAACCCTATGTATAACTTTTTTATTTATTAAACGATTCAGATAATTCTTTTTTATTTTAATATAAAAGGTTAAAATACATATATTAGTTGTTTGAATATTAGCATAATGCCCTTTTGGTATTACTATGTGCAACTTTGTTATTTAATAACCGATTTGGATAATTATTTTTTTATTTTAATATAGGATGTTAAAACATACATATTAGCATAATGCCCTTTTGGCAACACTATGTATAACTTTTTATTTATTTATCAACAGATTTAAATAATTATTTTTTTTCCAACTCAAGATGATAAAACATACATTGTCCAAATTTAATATTGGCATAAAGCCCTTATGGTATCACTACGTATAACTTCTTTTATTTATTATACGATTGAAATAATTAGTTTTCAAATGAATTCTAATTTTTTCTACCTTCCATTAAATTATAGACTTTCGGTTAAAATAGCAAAGCTTTAATTAAAAAGATTTATACAATTTAACAACTTAACTTATACAGCGTTTTAACTAAGATTAAAGTACAAATTATAGATATAAAAATTCTTTTAAGTAAATCATTAGTAGTTTAATTTAAGGAAGTATACGTTTCGATAAATATTTAGACAAATCATTAGAATTAGAATCTTTAACGGTAAACATGTAATACAGGAGTATATACATAATGACGTTTTCCTTATTCTTTCAGGTTACGGAATAGATGTTTCACTAATTATTTGAAACACTCCCTAAGTAAGTTTATTAGATTATTACGACTTAGCCATCAGCGATTAAAGGAATGAGGTCAGAAGGGCTTTGTTTAACTGTATATTTTGGAAAATAAATAAACAAGATGCAATCATACAAAATTTTTATCTCCCTACCATAAACGCGTTACCAACTCACAGAATATTACGAGTATTAAACTGGCATTTTCATAAAATAAATGCAATGGGAAATTAGAAGTTTAGTCGCTTATTTCCAAATAACAGCCCTGTTTTTTTAAATAACAGCCCTGTATTTTCAAATAACAGCACTGTTTTTTAAATAACAGCACTGTATTTCCAAATAACAGCCCTGTATTTTCAAATAACAGCACGGTTTTTTAAATAACAGCACTGTATTTCCAAATAACAGCCCTGTATTTTTAAATAACAGCACTGTTTTTTAAATAACAGCACTGTATTTCCAAATAACAGCCCTGTATTTTCAAATAACAGCACTGTATTTTCAAATAACAGCCCTGTATTTTCAAACAACAGCCCTGTTTTTCCAAATAACAGCACTGTTTTGAGTTGGAATAAAAAAGAATTATTTAAATCTGTTGATAAATAAATAAAAATTTATACATACTGTTGCCAAAAGGGCATTATGCTAATATTTAAACAGGTAATATGTATTTTTTAACATCCTATATTAAAATAAAAAAATAATTATCCAAATCGGTTATTAAATAACAAAGTTGCACATAGTAATACCAAAAGGGCATTATGCTAATATTCAAACAACTAATATATGTATTTTAACCTTTTATATTAAAATAAAAAAGAATTATCTGAATCGTTTAATAAATAAAAAAGTTACACATAGTGTTGTCAAAAGGGCTTTATGCTAATATTAAATTTAAACATTAAATATGTATGTTTTAACATTCTGAATAAGACCACAATGATTAATTTACTATAGGGGGCACCGTACTAATCGCTAATTGATGTCTCTCAACTTATTTTAAACAGCTCTAGTGCCTTTATGGTTAAAGATGTTTACATACAATATATAATCCTTAGTTCAAGATGATGTATTAAACAACGTTTTAATTTTAACCATCATCATCATCGGGGTTCTGGTGTTAGCCTACTCGATAGGTTAGACGTTACACTAATTCATGAGTCGTCATCATCAGCGCTAACGAGACGATGGCGTCCGACCGGTATAACTTACAATTTTCGTTGCAAAATCAGTGTCTTAACCCAAGTATCCTAAACAACGTTTCGATTTTAACCGCCATCACCATCATCGGGGTTTCGGGTTTAGCCGATAACATCCGAACGGTATGACTTACAATTTTCGCGATAAATCAATACCTTCTGCTATGTATCCTAAACAACGTTTCGATTTTACCCGTCAACCTCATCATCGGGGTTCAGGTGTTAACCGATAACTTCCGAACGCTATGTCTTACAATTTTCGCGATAAATCAATACCTTCTGCTATGTATCCTAAACAACATTTTGATTTTAACCGCCATCGCCATCATCGGGGATCCGCGTGACAGGTGATATTTGACAGGCGGCATTTAACGCTTGCGTAAGACCCTAAGATCTCATACACGTATGCAGTTTCTAAGTCACGTGGTTCCCTAGATATGATAGATGACAGGTGACAGATGACAGCTGACAGACGCCATTTTTTTGGCGCTTGCGTAAGACCTTAAGATAAATTCCATCCACGTAAGCTAATAAGTCACGTGGTTCGCGAAATATGACAGGTGACAGGCGACATTTGACAGCTGACAGGCGCCATTATATTAACACATGTGTAAGACCTTAAGATAGATCTCATCCACGTAAGCTTAATTTCCTAAGTCACGTGGTTCGCAAAATATGACAGGTGACAGGTGTAATTTGACAGCTGACAGACGCCATTATTTTAGTACCTGTGTAGGACGCTAAAATAACCACATTAGACCCACGTGTAAGCCTGATGTTAAAGCGCAAAGACCGCAATGATCAATTTACTATAGGGTTACCGTCCTAATCGCTAATTGATGAATTTCGACAAATTTTAAACAGCTGTAGCGCCTTTATGGCTAAAGATGGCGCCATGCGGTTTTCGCTATTCGATAGGTATAACGTTTCGCTAATTTTAAAAAATTTAAACCGCACGTGTTAGACTCATCATCAGGGTTAAATAACGATTTTAGTCGATAACGCCCAAACGGCATGACTGAAAATTTTCGCGTTTGCGCAAATCAATATTAGGTCTTAGCACAAGTATCCTACACATAGCGGCTATTTTCCAAGTCGCGTGGTTTTTGACATATGACAGGTGACAGATGACATTCGACATTTGACAGGTGACATTTGACATTTGACAGATAGTATTGGCCACGCTCTGAATAATGCGTCACACAAGATTCCTAAATATTCAATGACGTCAGAGATTTTAAGATAATAAGCTCCTCCGGAGGTGGAGGATGCTGAACATACCATCTAACACTACTACAAAGTAATATAAAAAATATTTTCTAAAAATTTTAAAATAAAGAACTAAAAATCATAAAGTGTTTTCAATATATTTCTTACCTTACCTTTAATTTCCCTTTTTCATAAAGTTGTAAATAAAGTGTTATACAATAAAAAAATTGCTGTTGTTCCCTTTAAAATAATTTTTTATATGTACCAAGAAAATTATAAAAAAATAATAATTTCAATTTTGGTTTATTTAAAATTCTTGAACATTAAGTTAAAGAAACTAAAAAATTGTATTTTATAAAGTCGATTTTAATTCGGATGCCAATTTTATTTTTAAATTCTTAAATATTTAAATATTTAAAAATAGATTAATTAAAAAGATTTTTACAAAATAAATTAATTTTATAAAAAGTTAACCTAAATTTATGAAGTAATATTTTTTATACATAAATTAACCAACAAAAACGAAATCAAAAGTAGGTAAGAAACAAATCACGTGACTACATATTTTAATCAAAATAGAAACAAAATATCCGATAAAAAACAAAGTAACGAGGATGTTTTACTTAACAACTTTAATATTTTTTTTACATATTTGGTGTATATTTTTCTTTAAAGTACTGGCAACAACCCAACCTCAAAAAAAAGCAGGCCTCTAATTTATTTCGTAAACAATGTTTTGCATTGATAAAGCTACATTAACATGTCTGTCGGGTGAAAGTCAACAGCAATTGTTTTTTCTTTTCTGTAAAGTTGTGATGAAGGTGTACTTTCATCAAGTATCGATCGATTCTGTAAACTATATACTACATGTATACTATAATGTTAAATAAAACTGAGTTTAACCTAAACCGATGATGCAGGTAAACCTTATTAGCCATTAATCAATAAGAACACATTTACTAATTATTATTTTTATTATAATAATAATATAAAAGATTTAATACATTGTTTTGTCTAGTATGGTTCTAAGCAATTAAAATAAGTAACTCTACAGGAAGCTAAGCTTTTTAACCTGGTCAAGTTTTAAAGCCTTAATATGATAATAATCATCAAAGCCAGATAAATAATCAAATAGCAGCTATTAAATATTAAAGTTAATTATATAAGGGCAGATATGTGTTCTTTTTATCCTTATCACAGCCCACAAAGTATTGATACATCTAGAGTACCGTGAACCATTTTTTGTTTAAAGATGTATATCAAAACAAATAAACTACCTTTAAAATTCCATTTTTATAAATAATGTTCCCTTTAAGAAAAACCTAAAAGTGTGGTAATATAGGATTTTTATCTTAATTTATTTTTTGTTTTCTATTAAGGATTAAGTATTGGGATACCGATTTTTGCATATTACAATCATTTAAAATTTTATGATATACCTTTTTATATATATATATATATATATATATATATATATATATATATATATATATATATATATATATATATATATATATATATATATATATATATATATATATATATATATATATATATATATATATATATATATATATATATATATATATATATATATATATATATATATATATATATATATATATATATATATATATATATATATATATATATATATATATATATATATATATATATATATATATATATATATATATATATATATATATATATATATATATATATATATATATATATATATATATATTAATTTTTCCGCTTTATTCCTATCTGCCTCTAATACTTGTTTCAGGTAACTGTTAATTATACTGTACCACAAAGCCAAACATTTATGTTAAATTAGGTTAGTTGATATCAAATATGGTCAGTTTAAAGGACGTCTTCTAAATAAATGCACAAGATGGTTTAAAATACACTGATACGCAAAAGTAACGTACAATCAAAAATTATGTTTAATTTCAAAGTTATTTTTTTTGCTAACCGATAAATCGATTTCGATATATTTATTTATTTATTGATTTATTTTTTAAAGCCTTTTTCTTTGGTAATTGCACCGGGGTACAATTTTTATTTTAGATTTCAGTTTAAGGCTTATACAGGGTGCAAAAATAAGAATGGTTTTTTTACGTTAAATTTGAGAAACACTGTGGGAAGCATTAGCAATAACAACGGATGCATGATGAAATCATAGTGTAGCCTCTTGTTTTCTTAACATTTTGTTTTTTTTTATAATTTTCCTGATATCTGTAATATCAAAGGAAATACAGAGTACATTTTCTTTTAATTAAAATAACCTTTTGACAACATTTAAAAAGAATAACACTAACAAAAATTAACAATAAACAGCAAGAAAAAAACATTAGCAGCGCGTGTTTCCACCTCTACCTCTAATAATTGCTTTATATCGCCTCAACAGACTCGATATTTAATTTTGGTCAAGTCCATTCCAAATATTGGTAACCCTTATTTGGATATCTTGCAGGTTGGCAGGAGGGGGTTGATGCTGTCTTGGTTTCCCACCAATAATAAGCCTTAAGTAGCTCTATAGGATATAAATCGGGACTGCGCGGATATTCGCAAGGGTTGGAATTAATAAAAGCGATTAAAATTAAAAAACGGTAAAAAATTTTATTAGTCCGATTTATAATCTTTAATTACTTCTTCTTGTTGTTCTCTTTCTTGATTTTCCTTTTCATCTTAATCACCTTTTTCTTCTTTATCCGGGGTGTAAGTGAATTGCGTCAATAGCGCTGTTAGTGATTCAACATTAGAACACAACCGGCCTTGAAAATTCGTGCACACCAGAGAAAAAAACAGCCCAACTATTTTGCAACCACATTTAGCACTGCATTCGTTTTTACAGTTGCAAAAAATTCTGTTTAGCACTTTTTCCGGCGCAGATGGGAGTAAAGTCTGAATTGGTTTTAATGTATTATAAACCAACTTCCAACCCAATCTTTTGGTTCTAGCTGATAACTTAAACTTATACTTATGTATGTTTCCCAACCGCTGTGTTCACACGTCGTCGTCGTGTTTGGGCCCAGTAGGATCTTTTGGAACATGCGCTAGAGTTGCTGGTTATTGGCAACTCAGCGTATAAAACGGGATCCAAAGCTAAGATGAACACAAGGCTTAACTCAAGATGTTAGTATACCGTGCTGATGAGCGAATGACATCCTGTGCCTTAAACAGGTGTATCCAACGGTGCCTCTGAGACACAGGGCGACCTCTCAGAGTATCTAGCCTTACTGCGGTAATGCGGGGCTCTGCCGTGGTGGACTATTACTTCCCTAGCTTCAAACAGAAACCGGACAGAACCGCTTTCATAGGTAAAAAGTGACCAAGGTGCGCTAACCGAAACGGATAAATCCGTTTCGAGAGGTGCCACTCAAGGTCACAAGCAGACAAAGGTGCGCCGACCGAAACAGGTGAATCTGTGTCGAAAGGTGCCCCTGAAGTTACCGGCACCTGTTTCACGGGGAAGGGCTAATCCGTCCCGAACAAACAGGTGCGTAGGATCCCTGAATCCAAAAAGAAGGCGGACAGAACCGCCTTCATAGGGAAAAGGGTTCCCTAGCTTTAAACAGAAAGCGGAAAGGACCGTTTTCATAGGGTAAGGCCGGAGATGCGGCCTCAGAAAGAACATCTGGCTCCTGTAACAAGGACCTTGTAGCTACCCAAGTCACTAGACCGTGTGAGGAGGGCATGACGGATCTAATTGTCTGCTCGTCATTCTCTCCAGGAGACAGGGACATCAGAACACATCAAACACATAGTATCGGATTCATTAGAGGTCCGATTCTATAGGGAGAAATTAAAAGTTGTGAGCCACAATAGACCGAGTGGTCGCAGTGGAGGGCGTAAACAGTCCACTCACTTTAAACCTACCTACCTACCTATACTTATGTATATTTTATATTTTAAAATTATTGATACCTTTTTTATAGGTAATTTAATGATGAATTTTTGTCTGAGGTAATTTTACGATAAAATGTCTTGAAGAGAATCGCGAAAAACTCATTTTTTTGACCTTTGACCCCGAGTCTTTTTTTTTCCAAGTACCGGAACGATGGGGAATTTTGAAATGCTATTTGTAATAATGTTTTAAACAATTTTACTCACTTTTAGCTTAATGTAAAATTAGGTACCTTTGAATGTCTACATTGCCGGAGTATACTGTATTTTTACAAATCATAAAACAAACAATTTTCGGTTTGCCAAATTTTATAATAAAATAATTTAAAAGATAACTAACTTGATAATTTAAAAATACTCCAATTAAAATTATTTTTAATGTTTGTGTTTTAATAAATGTCTCTTTAATGTCATGCCAATTAAAATACAAAATAATACCCTTTGATCAATAGTGGCCGTATAATACTTTTACTTTTTATTGACGTGCAAAATAATAAGGCATCTAACTGTAGCAGGTTCTAATAATAATAAATAAACAAATATCTTTTTTAGAACTAATGTGGATTGGGAAAAATTAGCAAAAGTGTATTACTCCTCCTGTGTCCTTTAAAAAAATAGTATTTTTAATCTTTTCACTATCAAAATAAAGCTACTGGCAATAACAACTAAAAACCTTTAAACTTTAATTTTAAATTATTTATTTTAAGCCCATTTTATTAGTTAAAATCGTTCTTTTATTTAGTTTTAAAACCACTTTATTTGTCTTTTATTTTGTTTAATTTTCGTCTGGAAGATTTATTCAGGTCGTCGATGTTTACTGGTCAGTAATTCTACAAATAACCGAATTAGTTTAAATTTAAATTGATTACGTAGTTAAAGTACGTTGAGTGAGTTAAAATAATCCTTTGTTATTGTAAAAACTCTACATTTAGGTTAAATTATAGTATGTCCTTACATTTAGGTAAAATTATAGTTTTTCTTGGTATTTTACAAACACATCACATAAAATGTTTGTCTTTTTTTTTGTACAATTTTATTTGGCTCGAGAGTAATTATAATAAGTACGCAAAATTTATTTTGCTTACTGATTTTAATTTTCCCGTTTTTCTAACACATATAGTGTCAGTAAAAACTAGGGAAGTGCATATATTTAAAAATGCTAAAGGTGCATTTATATAATAAGTATCTGAGAAATTTTGGGCAGGCAGAAATAAAAAGTAATGTCGGTACTATAGCCGTATTTTCCAATTTCATGCTAGAGGTTAACTGTAGTCTTAAATGAAATGTCCCATTTACTTTTATTGCAATAAATTGAGTGTGCTAAAAGAACAATTTCACATTTTCAAAATTCTATCTCTACTAGGCATTTTCATTACCAAGTACAGCAGCCCTTTGTATCTATAAAACCACTAAAGCTGCGTTTACCAAATTCGGTGTCTGGGGGTTTTTAATTTAAACATGCGAAATTAAACAGTGATATGGTAGTGTTACCAGATTTAATTGAAAACGCATTGTTGTCCTATCTCGGCAACCAGTAGAAATAGAAATGAGAAAAT
>JAHBCN010023075.1:0-12904 GCA_019359885.1 Listronotus oregonensis | reverse complement strand
AAAAAGTTTATTTGGATGCACTCAAGAATGGTTAGAGTTGTAGAAGACGCTTTTCCCCAGACATGAATAAATATACAAAGAGGGTCTGATTTCGGATACATACAGAGTATAGAGATTAAAAGATAAGAAATACTTTCGGGTTCAAAAGAGGAATACAAGTTTTTAAGTTTAAACCCAAGATCTATTGTTCACTAACGACACCCTATGCAATCTAGCAATTATTACATACTTCTTGAAATCCTTAATGAAACAGCATAGTTCAGTACAGTCTGTTCTACGTATTTATTTTTTTGCCTTGCCACGATCGACTGGACTAATAGTCTCGATCGACCGGTCGATCGCGATCGACCGGTTGGCCACCCCTGGGCTATAGAGTCATATTTGAGCAATTTACCTTTTTAGGAACCTAGGCAAATTTTTAATCAACACGATGTCCTCCCCACACAGAATCGTTGAAGTTACCAACTTCTTACAAATAACGCTTTATGACAAGCGAATTGCGAACAATGGACCTTTCCTGTGGCCTCCTAGTTTTCCTGATTTAGCTGTTTTAAATTATTTTATATGGGGTTCGATAAAAAAAAACCTAGGTAATTTTTACCCATAGACAATAATGCAGAAGTGACATTGAAAAAATATTTCAAAGAGGCTCTGATTTGGGATACATACGGAGTATAAGGATTAGACGGAAAGAAATACTTTTCGGCTCAAAAGAGGTATCCAAACTTTTTAAAACTTTCTGTAGCTATAAATATTATGCTTATGCCACTTAAGGTTATTTTTGAAAGTAACGACCACAAGGTTAGGTAACTGTTTGTTTTGCAGAAATAAGAGGTTCATAAGTAAAGCATAAGTATGAGCGGACTTTTTTGCGTCAGTGAACATGCTTGTGTTTTCAGGCAATAAACTGGACAAGATTTTATTTTAATTTAATATTAATTTAAGGTCCTGAAAAAGAGCATTACCCTGCGCTTGTTTTCCAAATCGGGTTTGAAGACTGGCTTAAGAAACTAAATATTAGAGTGAAGTGTACTTTAAAAGTATGGATTAAGTTGATCAAGAGAGAGAGAGAATGTCGTTGATATGAATAAGGTATAGGGTGGATGCCAATACTGAGTCCTGGGGTATTCCAGAATTAATTTGGTAAAAACTAAAACTGACCATCTACAATAAGTTATATACGTTGATTGGAAAAAAAACTAGAGAGCAAGGAATAAAGTTTAGGTAGAAGACCGTAAAAAGAAGTTTTTAGGGAGCGCATTATACCAGACCTATTCAAAATCTTTAGATATGTCAAGGGCAAGGATCTGGGTTCCGCCAAGAAACTAAAGGGAGTTGTTTTAGTAAGACAAATAAAAATAAATTTGTTGTTGATACTACTATCAACGTACTATTTGTCATATATGTATGTGTGTGTTTTCTAATTACTCAAAAATTTGTAAATTAATGAATGTTTTCAATACCTTGTTTGGGTTTTTTAATCATTGCTCTTTCTTGTGTTGTTTCGAATTAAAATTACACTGATCCTTGTTCTATATCTTTGTTATTTTTTTTTACATTTAAGTTTTTGGCAAGTTTAAACTACACAATTTTGCTTAAGAATGTATTTTGTATTAGACATGTTTTGTGCCAATCAAATTGTCGAAAACATTTTTTTTTTAAATTCAACGTCAATAAAAATATTTCCCCTGTATCATTAACAATCAATTAAAAATAACAATATTGCAAACACCAAGTTAAAATAATAGTCTAAGATCTGATGAACAATTTTGGGTAGGTTCTTAAGACACTATGAAAAAGTTTGTAATTGTCCTTAAAGGACCCCTAAACCTAAAAGTCCAGATTTAGATATTTAAGAAACTAAAAAATAAAACAGCTAGATCCATAAGTCGGTCGAAAAAGTATCATATAAGTACGTGTGAACAGCACTATGCATAGCTTGAAGTGCGAGAAAGTACGTATATCGGCTGTACCTCTCGCTTAAGGTTACTGCGACGCGATTGGCTCTCGCGAGACTACGTGGCCTACAGCGCTCAAGCGTACGTTTTAACGTACGTTAAAAAGGTCTGATAATGAGTTCAGTAAAGACAAAGATATAAATTTTAATCTTTAATACGAAAAAAATGGCTTTTATGATGTATTTTCAGCTAATAAAAAAGATATAATTAATAAAAAAATATAGATAATTGTTATTATTAATATTTACAAAGATCCGACATGACGTTTCCCAGGCCATCTGTATCAAATACCACTCCTTGCGTCTGCTCGGTCAGTGATCTTTGGTCAAATTCATTTGCCTCAGTAAACAAAGGGACCCAAGGACAACGGATCTTTGCATTTTCATCACCAGTTGTTATTATTATTTACAAAGATCCGACATGACGTATCCTTTGGTTCTGACCTCATAGGGAGTCATGCGGAAGGCCATCCGAATCGAAGACCACTCCTCGCTTCCGCTTGGTCAGTGATCTACGCCAAGAAAATCCTAATATTTGGCTCGTTTCTCCCGTTCCTTTATATCAATGTTTGTTTCCGCTGGGGCGGAGAACTCGATCACATACATAGAGTTATTCCTTTTATCGAGAAGAACGATATCGGGCTTATTGACGCAAATTTGATGCGCAGTTGGGAATGTATAATTCCAATATATGCGACAGTTGTCATTTTCCACTACTGCCTTAATATCCATTTTGCACGAGTCTGCTTAACATTTAAACCCGACCAATTGATCTAGCTGTTTTATTTTTAATTCCTTAAATATCTAACTGAAAGATATAAAACTTTCAAAAAGCCTCAAAAACATTTTCTTAATTAAGAAATGTCTCTTTAAAAAAAAATAAGGGTTGGTAGGAGGCCGCTATCCTTCAGCAGGGCCGGAGCGAACGGGGGGGTAAGGGGGGAAGCTCCCTCCCCATAGGTGATCGATGGGGGCGCCAAATTTTCTCTTAATGGGGCGTCAAATTGAAAGAGATTTTTTTTAAATCGCAATTACCCCTCCCCCAAAAAAAGAAAACTATTAAAAAATAAATCTGCTTAACATAAAAAACGATATTTGCTATTCTGTAACGCGTTGTAACCTTAAAGAGTCTATTATTTGTGTATACAATGCCATTTTTGCGTTTTGTTTTGTCTAGCGCCTCAGAAATCTCATAGCTTTGGCGGCGATGCTAAACAGGTGAGCTTTGATACACATATTAACAATTTAATCTTTTTCGGTACTATACAGTCTTTTGACTTTCGGGAATATATTTATTTATCTTATAAGATTAACGAAAAAAAAATTATTGGCTTACAGTAAATTATATTATTTTTATCAATATCTGTGTATTGGTTTTATATTTCATATTTATTGCGTGCTGCTTAAAGTGCATCAGTGCAAATACTAATACTTGTTCATTGTTGTTGTGTGTTAGTGATGGTTAGTTAAGAATAGGCAGTTTTTTAATAAAACATATTTTTTTTTATAGAAAGAAAATAAAATGCATAAAATACAAAAATAGTACGGTCAGGTCCGAACTTATAATTAATATTTGTAACCATGTATAAAGTTAAAAAATATCAAATTAAAACTAACTACACTTTCACTGTTTTTTTTATTTTTTGTACAACATTTTTGGTTTTTAAAGGAAATTATTTTAGAATATTTAAATTTATTTAATATAATTATTTTATGTACTTTACCGCGTCTTATTGTGTAATATCAGATTTTATATCATTTGTTTTAATATGAAAAAATTAGATGACAACTCTTTACAGCCTTCTGTTTAAATCGTCGATATTTCTAGAAGTTTTGTATTTTACCATAAATCTTAATAAAACAAATAAAAACACGACTATTTTTAATATATTTCAAACATTGTATGATAGTTTAGTGAACTCCAAATTAATGATAAAAGATGGGCAAAATAGTGGAAGTAAGTTTAATTGAATTATTTATCATATTTAATGATTGATATTTCGAAAATAAAACGTCGAAAATAACTTACTTTAGAATTGTGGTCAGCCCCTTCGTATGAAAAAAATCATCGAAATCGGCGAGGGTCAAGCAAAGTAAAAAAGTACCATGATTTAGATTGGTTGTTTGTGTTTAAGGGACATACAATAATGTGTAAATTTATAATTTGCATAAAAGTACAATAAAATAGTGTCACGTCATGCAGGTAACATAAACAAGTTTTACGATAAGTACTGTTTTTTACTTTTTGTTTTAAATCTTGGGCATTTAGCACATTTGGGACAGTCCACAACGGCTGGGGCTTAAATACTTACGTACCGTGGGTGTCTTTAATATGGTAAGAGGGAGTTTATTTATACAAGATTAAAATTTTTTGGATTTGAAAAAAGGAAAAATTTTGCGGGTAGTAGATTCCACTCAGGACACTCTGGGAATAACCGAACAAAGAAAGTAGAAAGTTTGGGGCCTCACTATGTGAGTGCATACAGTATACTAAATTTAAAAATTTGGCTAGGGGCGCCAAAATCACCTCCCCCCCCCAAATGAGAAGTTCGCTCCGGCCCTGCCCTTCAGCCAGACCTCGAC
Organism: Listronotus oregonensis; assembly: GCA_019359885.1. Lineage (NCBI taxonomy): Eukaryota > Metazoa > Arthropoda > Insecta > Coleoptera > Curculionidae > Listronotus > Listronotus oregonensis. The sequence goes on along the minus strand of JAHBCN010023075.1, from coordinate 8,364 downwards.
TATCTTATTTAGGGGTCCTTCAAGGACAATTACAAAATCTTTCATAGTGTCTCAAGAACCTACCTAAAATTGTTCACCAGCTCTCCTACTATAAACAAATCATTATGTGATTAATATAAAAAAAACCTTGATCGGTGACGACAGAATGTTTTATGTATTTGTTTTATTACGTAGGTACTGTTGTAATTTTTACCGACTCGGACTTTGAAACTTCTTTTACCGAGATTGGATGACTTGTTGCATAAAAATGTTGCAGGCTACTTGTAATATTTCCTGTCTCTTTCCTTCTTATGCAGTAGAAGCGAGGAAACGAGTCCTGAATTAATGTTTGTTAACTATGCATTTACTATACCATATCATATAATTAATGGAGAAATAATAGATACATTGTGTATAAAAATTAAAATAACTGCACCCTAACTTTATTAACTACTTGTTTTATTACCTATTTTGTTAATAAATATAAATAGAAATAGTTCTCTTTGTGCTTGTATCTAGGTGGACGGTAGTGCGCCAGACCAAGTTTCGGCCCGACGCACTGTGGGTTAAATCACAATATTAGCAACCGGAAAGTAGAAAATTGAACTACCAAAAATTTCCAAAATTCCCAGCGTAAATAAGCCTCAAGTAACCACTGCACCTATTGCCATTCAAATTAAAATAACTGAAGCGCAATTAAGCAAGTCTCAACTCGTTATAGTGCGTGTTTATAAATGTTCGCTTCATTACAACAAATTAGTTGTGGAAGTGCTGTAAATTTGCTATAATTAGTTTTTAAGTGTGATCCATATTTTAAAGTTTTTTGTGGCAGATCTTCAAGCTCTTGGTATGTACTTTTTCATATATTATTATTTAGTATATCCAGCATATCAAAGCAAAAAAAATTGTTTAATATTGAGAAAATATTTCGCAATTTTTTGAATTTTCTAAACTTTAATAAGACGTTTCGTATATTATCCCACAAGATGCGGCTTAGATTTATATCTTATCTTAAAGTGGAGTTCTTTCACTGTTAGTAACGTAAAATATGGCTGCCAAGGCTTGCCTATTTATTCTATATGATTTTTTTAGGTGCAATGCCGTTTACACGTAGAGAACTATTTGAGGTGTGGCGCAATGAACCTGAGCCTGCTAGTCGAAATTCTTCAGTTATAAATCACGTTTTAGCAAATAGTGAGCTAGATGGTGTTAAAAACATTGAATTTTTTACCCAAGTAAAACAGTGTATACGGACATTATCTAGCAAATTTATCGAAAAGTGGATAAATTCGAACCGTACTTTAGTTGTATTCGAACGACGCAATGGTCAATGGTTGGACGAGAATATAAATCTGCCACAGCAAGTACCTACAGAACCAGTCGCAAGACCTTCTAGGTTAAGGATTGGTCGACCTAGAAAGAGTTTTTCGGAATCGGCAAGAACGACTCAAGTAGCTAAAGTGACGTCCCTTGTACAGAAAAATACTGAGGAAGAGCTAGTCTGTGCTACACGCGTGAGTCTATATAGGTCGGACAAACGAGATGCTGCACGACTTTTACAAGACATCGATATTTCACCCAAAAGAGCAACGAAGCTACGAAGGGCAATGTCTAGCCCCGCCAAAACTCCAATCCCTTACACACCAGAAGAAGCTTTGGCTCTATATGTGAATGGGCGGTATACGAAGAATTCATAAAATATATACTTATGCAATCCGGAACAAATGCTAACATATATCCATCATACAATTGTCTGAAAGAAGCCAAGAAAAGATGTTTTCTTGGCTTCTTCTTCTTCTTCTGTACTTTGTCAGCGATTGTTCTGCAGAAGTTAGGCTACAAAATCTAGTCAACCATACCACACACAGAACTGCTCAAGTCCAAAAAGAAGTGATCGCACGGACTATAATAAATGTACCTGTAAACGTCACTATGACGTACAAATGGGGTTGCGATGGAAGTGCCGAACACTCCACTTATAGACAAAAATTTGACCAGTGCGGAAAAACTGATGAATATTTTTATGCTGTATGTATTGTTCCGCTACAGCTTAAGATTGGCGAAACTTTAGTATAGAATAATCCTAGGCCGTCATCTACAAGGTTTTGTCGGCCGATCAAACTTTTGTTTGAGAAAGAGAATGCGAATTTAATAAAAAGATAAATCGAGAATGTTAATCAACAAATTGCTAACATTCTTCCAACAAAGATTGAAATAAATGGAAGTAATCTGAATATCAACCATACATTTTGTTTGACAATGATAGACGGGAAAACGTTCAGCGCGATTTCAGATTCTTCTACTCAGTCTTGTAGAATCTGTGGAGCTACGCCAAAAATAATAAATGACATAAAAAAGTTAGCAGCTCTACCAGTGAAACAAAATTTGTATGAATTCGGTCTCTCTACTTTACACGCCATGATACGGTGCTTTGAATGCATATTACATATTTCGTATAGACTTGATATAAAAAAGTGGCAGATCCGAAATGAAGACGATAAACAAGCGTTTAGAAAAGAAAAAAGAAATCACAGACGAGATTAAAAAGAAAATGGGTCTACTGGTTGATATACCGAAGACAGGTTCTGGAACCTGATGAATGAACCAATGATGGTAACACTGCCAGAAGGCTCTTCCAGAATCCTAGTCTAGCCTCATCTATCACTGGCGTTGATGAGCAGCTTATTAAACGGTTTGCTATACTCTTGAGAACTACGGCTTGGGGATACGCTGTTAATATCGAAGCTTTTCGAGGTTACACAGCTGACACTGCCAAAATGTATAAAGATCTGTATCCGTGGTTCTACATGCCGTCTAGTGTCCACAGAATTCTTTTCCATGGAGCTGACATAATAAAAGCTGCAGTGTTACCTATAGGTATGTTATCTATCAGAAGAAGCTATGGAGTCTAGGAATAAGGACTTCCGAAATTATAGAGAATTTCATACGTGAAAAAACTATAAAAGATTTGTTGAATACCTTATTCTACACATCAGATCCCATTATCTCTTCTGTCTCAAGATCAACTTCTCTACAGTCACGGTATGCTGAGCCACTTTCTGAAGGCGTAAGAAAGTTGTTGTCTGATGCCAATTTACCAGAATCTTACGAATATTACAATACAGAGAACGATTCTGATGACAGTGAATAAATTTCGTAATTTCTTAACAGTCTTAAACAGTTAAAATTCTATTAATCGAGAAATTTTTCTTGTAGTTAGTGTATAAGTTAGACATAATATTTAGTGTTTACTCCGAGGTTTACTCATTGTACATATACCTAGATAAGTGTGAGTTAAGTTAAACTTTTACACTTATAAAATAATGCATCTGTTTATTTTTAATAACATTGGTTTGTTTCAAATACTATGTTTTGGTCAATTTTATGAACATTCTTATGACAAAATTTAAAAAAAAATCATGCAAAGAAGACGAAATCATGTTATTGAATTTCCAGACGCTAGATTGATTATTTAACCCACTGTGCGACCCACGCAGTTTTAGCGTGTTTTCATCCCTATCGTAGAATAATATTTGTGATTTTTTTGGGTTTTTTGGAGGGTTTTCTTCTTTTTTGTTGCAGGCGATCTGCAAGTTCATTTCCATTTTCCAAAAAGTAAAAAGGCGAGTAACCCAAATAAAACAAACTGAAATATTTTTAGGTATCGCTCCCGGCTTCAAATTTTGAAATAAAAAATACTCCTCTGAAAAATTGTGGGTGGATTGACGTAACCTACAACTTTTTCATCTTTGAAAATTCTAAGAATTGGGGCGGTTTTGATGTGACATGCGTCAAACATGTCCATTTAACGATGTATAGGTAATTTAAAAAATAGCCATTTCTTTTTACTCGACTTATAAGATTTTATAATGCAAACATTGGAAAATATATTTACCTTCAAAAATATTGCCTCATAGTGAGACCTACCCTTAAGATGTCATATTTATGATGCTATGTGATTTATAAATAATCGGCTGATTTTTGCACAATTTCTAAATAAATAATAGTTAAGAGAGCGTTCAAGTATTACGCAACGCAATTTTTGAAGATTTTTGACCCCCCTCCCCCCATGTAACGCGCTGTAACGTTTTTCCATACCTCCCCTCTCCCCAGTAAAACTTTACGTAACCACCATGTGACCATTATATATATATATATATATATATATATATATATATATATATATATATATATATATATATATATATATATATATATATATATATATATATATATATATATATATATATATATATATATATATATATATATATATATATATATATATATATATATATATATATTGTTTATGCAAAAGGTTGAAACTATTCTCTCAATTAATAATTACGGCAAAATTTATGTGCCATGCAGTAAAATCATTGCCCTAACTTAATTAAAAATTATGACCAATTACTTTAAATAACATATATATTCATAATTATACATTATTATCTTCTTTTATAGAGACAGAAAAGAGCAATAAAAGGCAGCCAATTAAAATATTCATATCCCTGTAGGTTGAGCCTTCTTTTTTTACTTGCACTATTTTGAGTACGTTAATAGAGACTATAAACACCTATCGCTTCGACTTTCTTATTTATTGTTTTTTATCTGTGGCTTGCACGGCATCTACTGCACTGACGATTTCAGGGTACATTTCAGGGTACCGATCGACTCGAGGTCACTGAGAGAATCGGGTAGCAACAGGGAGAGTTACATTACTTGTTATTATCTATACTTTGGTTATACTGGCCTACAAAAATCAAGGGTCATTTGCCACGACTTACGCCCTCAACATATTTGACGCATGCGACATTAAAAACGCCCCAATTCTTAGAATTTACGAAAATAAAAAAGTTGTAGGCGCCAAAACGAATCCAATCATGCAGTCTTAGAGGAGTATTTTTTATTTAAAAATTTAAAGCCGGTTTTTTTAATAGGTACAGAATAATTCAATGAGGACTTAACAGAACCTTGTTTGTCTCTTTCTGTACGATATAAAATTAAAATTTTCTCAATACTCCTTATTTAATTTAAAGGAAATTTTTTTCTATCCTCTTTAATAAAACAGATTTAGTACTCAATTTTGGTAACAACAGAATTTAAATATGTTTCGCTCTTACCAGTAACTAATAAAAATAGTAATAAAAGCAAGACTTTGACAGAATAACAACTTTTTGGTATTTTAGTTATTTCTAGTATACCTTTTTTATTTTTTTATTTAGTTCGCAAATAATATAAAATAAATTAATTTTATTGTCATTAAAAATGAATCCCAAATTCTTTTTTATAAAACATATTGAAGAAACTAGACGCTTTCAAAAACGAACAAATAATGTTTCGGTGCTTGGAGTGCGTTGACAGAATGGGGGAATAAAATGGGTTAAACATCTAAAAACTCAGCACCCACGGTACTCAGTACTTAGGCTTCATACAAGCCTTCGTGTACTGTCACACAGTTAAAAAAAGCAAACCAATAAACCAGGTGCCCTTTCAAAAATTTTGATTTTATGTTGTACCTCAAATCATTTTCTAAGTGTTTTTTTAAGGATTCCAAGGAAAGAATACACAAGGTGGCTATTTAACATTTTTTTTTAATATAAGGAAAGTCATAAATATGATCCTCAACAGTCATCGTTCAATTTATGTTTACATAGGGCAGCCATCACCTAAACTGCCGACGCCGGCGCTGGACAAAAATTTTAAAAACTCCGGTATAATTGAGTTTTTTTTCAGACACCCATAAAAAAATGTTTTTTATTATACTTCCCTGAAAATACTACATTTTCGACTGTGTATAAAATACAGTAAATATGACATTTTCAGAACAGCGCACGGTGCGCTTATACAAAAATCCATCCATGGAAACTGTTCATAACAACAATTTATTTATTAATGACATATTTTATTTTCTGTCAGTGAAATTTATGCCATTTTCAAAAAATGAATTCAGATTTGGAAGAAAATCTGGATATTTCCGATATTATATTACAACAAGCAGAGAAGTGAACAGATTTATTACCAGTGAAATCCAGGTTGAGATATGAACATGAATATCACATTTTTACCGAATGGCGGACTCAAAAAAGAATCAAACTTATGAGTGACGATATTCTCTTAGTTTATTTTTCTGAAAAAGCCAAATCTATGAAGTCATCCACCTTATGGAGTCGATTCTCCATGTTAAAGAGTTGTTTGGAAATAAAAGAAAATACTCACAAACAATATCCAAAAACTATAGCTTTTTTAAAACGACAAGCTGTAGGATATGTACCAAAGATGTTACGCTCAACATGTTGGGTGCTATACTATCAGTGGTATTCCAAAACTTGTTGCAAAATCCTTAAAACTAAAAAATCACGAAGAATATACCGGACATGGGCTAAGGCGTTCTTCGGCTACCATGTTGGTAGAAAGCGGGGGTGATTTGCTCACTTTGAAAAGACACGGAGGATGTCTTTCTTTCAATGTAGCAGAAGGATATATAGAGGAGTCCATACAAAGAAAAATTGATGTATCCCAAAAGTTGTTTAGGCCTTGCAACTTGGAAACTACAAAATCTGTAACAGTCAATTAAGAGAACCAAAACATACACGAACGCTCTGCTTCAACATCTTTAGTTCAACAAAAAGAAATACAAAAGAGATTGAGCCTCAACAATAATACGAATTGTACAATAAATATAACCATTAATCATAACGGTTCCGTCCAAAATTAATTTTCTTAGATTTAATTAGCTTGTAATTTTTTTTGTTAATTTGTTTTACTGTTTTAAAAATAAAATTAAATAATCGCAATTTTCTTAAATCATTTTTTGCGATGTTTTTTGTTTATGTTGTTTTTAGGTTCCTAAGCATAATAAAAAATATCGTTCATTACACGTCCAGAATAGATTTTTCCGTCCTTGCATGACTTGCAATTTCACTCACATAATTTGTCACGCGCGCACGGAAAAATCGTCATTTCCGTACTGGTAATGAAATACACTATTTACAATAAAAATGAAAACAATATTTTTATTTTTTAATTCTTTTAAACAGTTTTTCTGCGATTTATTTTCCAATGTTTAACAAAAACTTATGTACTGATAAAATTATACTTATATTTTTTTGAGATAAACTGTTAATAAAAATAGTCAGAAATTTCAACGACTTTTTTTTGCTTTAATTTAGAAACAAATGATAAGTCATCTAGTTACCTATGTTAGATTCTTAAAACCCCAAACTATTTATTAATTGTAAATTAACAGTAAGAGTTTTATGATTTTATTACTTACCTTCCAATTCTTCGGGTTTCCATTGTCATAAAATGCGACCGGATTTCCCCCTGCCCCTTTTTAAAAACGCCTTCGGACGGCCCCCAGATGCCCTCCAAACTACACAAATCCAGTAAATCCCGGACTGATGGCAGCCCTACGTTCCCAGGTTACCTTTACAGTAAATTAAAAATCACGTAAATAGGTATACCTGTGAACGTAAATTTATTCATTATTTTGGTTCTTTTTAGCGTTACCGTTACGGTTATCTATGACGACTAGCTATCCCTAATGAAAAAAACCTGTAAACTTTATTGTTTAAATAATTACATTAACAATGTATTACGTATCGGTATGTCCAATGTTAATATTAAAAGGAAGTCGTATAAATAAAGTAATAAAATATTTCCGATATGTTAATGGTTTTCGGGATTTATATAATTAACAGTTATTCTTCCGGATTCCGGAATAAAATGTGAGACAGTGACTCAAAAACTTTTTTTAAATGTTGGTGATTTAATAAAAATAAATATTTTACTTTACTTATGGAGTTTCAGTATTTGATTTTTTTCTTTACCGCAGCCTTTAAGTTTTTCATGTACTAACTGACATAAGGTGCTATTACAGTTAAAGATTTTTCACGTAAAATTTTTCTTGTTGCAATTTGTCTTGCTGCTGTGCTGCAACCGCTCCTTTCCTAAGCCGACATATTTCTTTTTAAATTTAAGTAGTGCTTTAGTAAACTGCCGAAAAATTTAGTTGCCAGTATTTATACAGAGTGGAATTTTTAACTGGAATAAATTCAATATTAGAGAGCCTCTTTATTTGCTGAAAAAATAATGGACCACGGGTCCCTTTATTTTCAGTTTGGCACAATTTTTTTGGTCTCTTTATAAAATTTACCCTCTCTAGAAAGCCAGAAAAATAATAAAATCTTGCCATTTTAAAGTGGATTTTGCCTGCGCGGAATGTCTAAATAAAAAAAGGGGAAAAAAGTAATTGATAAGGTTTTTTGTTTATTGTCTGTCGCATTCCAATGGTCACTTTATTTTTAGTTTGGCAGAAGCAAATAATTTATCTGTTGTAGTATTTTGTGCAGTTTGAACCATTACTTTAAATGAAGATTTTTT
>JAHBCN010023074.1:0-13094 GCA_019359885.1 Listronotus oregonensis | reverse complement strand
TTCAAGAAATAACACTCTAAAAATATTTTAAATAACACTTATAAAATCTGTTGTTGTTTCATTAAAGTCTAATTTTGATTTGTCTGTGCTTGTGTTTTTTAGTGCAGTGGAGGCGTTTTTGGTGTATTTATGGCCGTTTTTAAAATTATTTTTACACCTATAAACAATGTTTAAATTTAAAGTAAAGATTAAAATGTGTAGTAAAAGACTCAATGACATCATCTGGCTAAAGCCACAAATGCCGTGCATTTATACTTTTCGTTTACACAAAATATTTTACGGAAGGATATGATAATTTGGGCAAACCCACTAACTTATAGCGTTGGTTAATATATTAAATTTTATGGGTTATTTTATTAGGCTTTTGCTATGGTATTTGCTGGAGAATCATAAAATTTCTAACTAAAAGCTTAAACGAACTCTTGTTGAGGTTAAATCAGGAGAAAATGACACTCTTAAAAATTTATAGTATGTCATTTGGTTGTCTTATTTTAAGTTTTTATAGAAAATTTATGATCCAATATTATTTATAAATTTAAATTTTTAAAAGGGGTTATAATACTTATTTACAATACAAAGGCGTTTTATGAACATAATAACAACAACGAGTGTAAAGGATTAGAATAACGAGGTGTCGATGCTAAAAGAAAAACAGAATGTGATATACAACGTTTTATTTACAACAAAAAATTAGAAAATACTGTCTCAATTTTCAGATGTTAGTTGCCTACCTTTATCTGCGACATTTGTCAATTTTTTTTAATTCTAACTCTGCTCCAGACCGTGGTTACAAACGTTGTTTATCAAGAACGCATCTATTTAAAAATTACGATGAGCGACACCGAAAGTCTCCCTTCATTGCTGGTAAAGTAGCAATCATAATATAAGAAAATAAACCAGTTTTGACGGTGTGGGCAAAGGTAAAAAAATCAATGCAATAAAATTTGAAATGTGTGTTTATGTTTTCAAGGATTTTCTTACGTTTGTAATCTGTACTGCCCTTAAAAAAGGGTTAAAATCTGCAACCCTCAATGGTTTTTCCACTGAATCTTTTGTGGAATTGGAAATTTTAATTTAAGCAATAGTTTTTAAAATCATACATTGAAACATTTTTGTTTCTGCTTTTGTTTAAATTTTGCCGTTTTTAAGTTTAAAAATTTAATGTTTGCAATACGAAGTCACCATTACTTAAAGGCGGTATAAAATTATAACTTAGCTATAAGTAATAATTATTTTTTTATCTTCTCACACTGACAAAAAATATGACACACGCGTTATTTAATTTTACACAATTTATTTTATTATGATGTGCCATTATTAATGACTTAAAAAGTATAATACAAATTGCTTTGTAACACCTCATATAAAAACACGAATCATTGTTATTCACATTTTCATTAATAATAAGGCTATAAGTAGAAAAAAAATATGGTAACAACAATGGAACAAAAGTTTGGTTATTTTTTTTTTTATTGTCTTCAATTAACAGTACCATTAAAATTCAACTAAACTTTGCAAAGTTTTTGTCACTTTTTATAAAAAGTAAGAAATCAAATAGTCGGAATACCTAAAGAATTCTTTTTTTTGAAAAAGTCAAAATGGACTACTTCAAGACCTGGTCGTGGGTCATTATCTCAAATTGATAAAACTAAGATACATGCTCAAACTTTAATTTTTTGTTTTTTTTTTCGTAATAATTTTTAACTAAATTACATCCGGTTTAAAATTGGGATTGGGGGTTCTATGAGGAGAAGAAATTTAAATTCAACTTTTGATGTTGCCAGTAGGGGCCCAGCTGACCTACCTCACTTGTTTTAGATGGCCTAACTTTTTAACTTAGTATATTGCCCTATTTTTTAAAAAAAGAAGATCTATTTTCCTCTGGTCAAAATGTATACCTTATTTAGGTCTCAAAGAACAACTGTTTTCAAATAGACCCTTTAAAGGACCTGGAATTTTCTAATGGAAAATGATTTCCCAAATTAAAATTTTCCTTTTTCAAACTTTGCAAAGTAATTAGTTTTTAACAAGCTGATTAAAAGTCTTCACCAACAAAACCACAAACCCCTTTTAACCCCCCCTAAAATACCTTCAAGTCTCAAATCCCCATGACCTTTAAGGGCTTTTTGGGGGGGTTTAAAGAAGGGTTTGTTTTTCCTGTTTATTAGTGTGTTGAAAACTATTACTTTCAAGTTTAACCCCAAAACCCATTTTCCATAGAGTCGGAAACGGACCCTCTACTAAACATCAAAAGTATGGTCAAATTTGAATTTTTCACCTTAAAGAACCCCCAAATCCATAACTTTTTACCGCTATGTCTGTTAGTTAAGAAATTATTACGAAAAAAAAAAAAATTAGTTTTCACTCTGTTTAGAATATTTATCAGTTTATTAATTCATTATTTAAGCCTAAGGAATCTGCCATTTCTCTGTGTCCCATTACTTCTGGGACACAGACACAGCTATTTGAACCTGGCCATATATATTATTGTTGCGTATTTTCACCTTTAAAATTTGCAGAATACAATCATAAAATAATAAAATACAAATTAAATAATTATCTTTGTATTTCTAAAAATAATGTATTTTAACAAAGTCCTAAAATTATTATTTTAATTAGGATGTTTATTTTCTAGTAAAAATAAACATCCTAATTAAAATGATTTACCATTGTTTATAGGGTTATATTTAAACTTTGCGATGACTGTTAATTAAAATTTAATAGCTTCTCACACTGACAGTAATTACGACACATATGTAACTCCATTTTACAAAATGTAATTTATTATAATTGTCCATTATTAATGGCTTGCTAAATATTGTATATATAAATATACATAAATTTAACAAAGCATAAATAAAAACAATTAAAAAATAATAATTTATGAGTTATATAAATATTTATTTAACTTTTCATTAAACTACAAATATTTTTACCAATAATGCAAAATATAATTTTGTGTAAGAAATTGGTTTTCGAGCTGAATAGAATATATTTAATATTCTCGCGCACTTAAAATGCTTCTTCCATTGAAAGAAGCGATTTGTACTGAAATTTTAAATCGATTCTTCCCATTTGCCCAATATAAAAAACCCTAAAGACAAATACGATTTGAAATCTCTGACCATCATGTTTCCCATTTATTTTCTTGTCGACCCTTAAAACGGCCAAATGAAATATTTAACGATCTTTTGAGAAACGACGTTTTAAGATGGCAAGTCAAATAAAACGTTAACGTTTGCAGGCAATAAAGAAGGGATTTTAGACAGAAGAATCTTCTTGATCTCAAAGTAAGGTCAAACATATTTGTTCTAGAATTAGGTTTATTGCTTTTTCGTAAAAAGATGTGGATAATTTTAAATCGTTTACAAATGCAAAATACGACTGATTAATTGTGTGGGTTAGTTGTGGTTAGTTGTGGTTAGTTGTGGTGTGTGAGTTTGGCAAAACTAAGCAAATTTGTCTAGTTTGTTTATTTTAAATATTTTTTTCTAATTTTGACATTTAAAGTGACACTTTTCAAAAGTCATTAAAGTTGTGAAATAGCTTACTTTTTATAACTAGTTACGAAAAGTAGAATTTTTTACAACTGGGTAATGAAAAGTAACATATTTGACGACAATGAGTTTTGAAAAATTTTTTCCTACAAGCGTGCGGAAAATTCTTTTCCCACTTCTTTTCCAAAAAATAGCTTTTATTTTGAAACATAAATTATATCAATTATAAAATAATGCATAATTTTTTTTATAATAGTTATATATTTGAAGAATTTAAATTTTGCTGTAACTTTGCAGTCTTTTTACAACTTTTATTAAATAAAATAAAATAATCCTGATTAACTAAATGTAACTATATATTTTTCATAACTCCATATAAATTATCAAAGAATCCATAGCAACCAACCAATTGTTTATGCATTTATCAAAAAATTTAAATTTTTTGTCAGCATGTTTCAAAGCAAAAAAAAAATTTTGGGGAATTAAGTTACGGAAGAAAACTATAGATTTTCAAAAGCAAGTTTTTTAAAGGGGGATTAGCCTACCTTTTTAAAAAACAAAGGGCCCGTTGACTTTTAGACTTAAAGAAGTTTAAAGTTTTCCTTTTTAAAAAACAAAAAAAATTCGTAATTCATGGATGAAGCGCCAGATGATCTTATTCATATAAAAGAGGCTACGGTTTTTTTGGGTTGCGGGCGCTTTGTAGAAGAAGTAAACAAAAATATGTTTGGACCATATTAGAAATAAATTTAGATTGATACACATCCTGGACTCAAAAAATCACAGCTCTGGAAGCTTTGTCATTTCTGGAGATGACGAAAATGGAAAATTTTTGAATCTATATAGAAAGTATGCTGGTTTAAGAAAGCCAATAACACCACATAGGCGATTTTTTGTGAACTATAAACCCGGAGGGTGCACAGTACATTGTATCGGCATTAATACCGTCGGAAAATGCCATCGGAAATAGCGGCCTATCTCAACCTATCCTAACCCGGAATTGTATACCGGGCCAGCTTTCGCCGGTCCTCTGCAACATATCTCGCAAACTCAAGGGACCAAATATCCTACATTAAACGTCTTGGAGGCTGAAAATCTACATCAGTTGCTGAAGGATACCTCGAGAATTCAACAAATTTTAGAAATTATATTTCAAACAAAATACCTAATTTTACCGAAACACCTTCCACTATCCAGAACAACCGTAAAGCCATCTTCCCAATGTACTAAACCTCTTGGTTTAAAAACTACTTCATAGTTGCAAAGATTGACTCATCAAGAACCCAACGCCGCCGCCGTCAACGTTTTCTACAGAAAAGCAACTCGCGTCAGCAATAAATTTGCAGAACGCGACCAATTGCACTTTTACTATAATTGTTAATAATAATAATTAGTGTATAAATTCCTTCGTTAATAAATAATATTTTAATCATAAATCTCTAAAATTATGTTGGTATTTCCTCTCGTTTGTAGAAAAAATATTGTTCCTTACACTTACGGAAAGTAACTTTTCTGCACTTGTTGGAAAATCTAATAAATTTTATTTAAAATTTTTAATATTAGGAAAAATATTGCGTTGGGAAACACTATTTTCATAACTCACATTCTGCTCGTTACGAAAAATACTGCCTTTCCCAACTGGTTGCACAATAACTATTTCATAAACTGCATTCAAATAGTTATTTATCAAGCAGTTTGGAAAATTGGAACTCTTCGTCACGCGACTGTAAAGTTTGTCAAGATATCGAGTGCCGAAATAATATTTACGTTATAAGTCCGGAAAATAAACTTTTACAGTATGAACTAGATGTTTACGGACGAGGTGACGAAGGGCCAAGTCTGAAACTTCGAACCGAATACTGTAAAGGTTTTTCGGACAAATAATGTAAAATATTTTATTTTATACTGTACTGTCAAAATATATGTTTTAAAATAATAACGTTTTTTTAACCTACTTGCTTGTATATCTACAAAATAATTAATTGTCTGCTTTAGAAATAAATTTGAAGATTTTTGTTTACTGGTGGATAGTAAAGTCAGTTGATAATTAGTGTTATTTTACAATCATTTTTGGTAAAATTGACGAAATGGAGGAAGATGGTGGAAATCTGATTTCTGATGAAATTTTGCAAAAATCTAATACGGCTACAGGGTAGCTAGTACCAAAAAAGTTGCAGATAATTTTACAATATTTATCGTAAAATTGCAGATATTTGCATTTTGATTACAAATAGATGACACCATCATTGACGTTTTTTGCTCTTTAGCGAGTCATTTATCAAAGATACCGGATATCTGTTAATCAGACGCGCTCATGGGAAAACATGGGGCCTTAAACCAAACATGGTGTATTGGTTATACACCATGGTTTTAAGGCCTATGTTAACATACACATCACTGGTATGGTGGACAAAAATGCGACAAAGAACTGCTGTTACAGAACTGCTCAAGGTACAGAGACTTGCTTGCTTAGCTATAACAGAACAAATTAAACAACCCCAAAGCATCATTAATGTACAAAATATGGATGACATGTGTTTTCTTGGGCTGTCATTTCTGCGTTGTATCCTGCTCCATCAGACAAGCTAAGAGAACGACGTCGTATCCGGACCCAGAAAGGATTCTTAACCAAAGGCATACAGTTTCCGATGTCGCTGTCACAAATTCCACGCTTAAAAGCAAAAATAATGTATCCATTAATTTTACCGATTACAGAAAGACGAAAAAAATTTCATGGTAATTCCTTACTATTTAACAAAAAAAAAACAAGACAAACATGTCAATATGCTGCTTGTCAAGATAGTTATATTGCTACCGGTGATATGGATAATCTAAGCCCAATAAAATGCCATTATGTTTGGATTAAGAATATGTCACGTCTTATTTCCTCACAAATTAATAAAAATTACTAAAAAAACTTTTGCGACCGATGTTTACATTATTTTTATGACAATGAAAAACTGATTAAGCATGAAAAGAATTGTAAACAGCTTAACACTGGAGTAATTCCAAGAGTTCCTACTGAAGATAAAAATTTCAGATTGAAGTGAGTAGCAGCAATGCGATCTCCCCAGCACGGTTGGAGACATCATCTAATATACGGATGGTTCTAAAAACCGAGCAGGGAACTGAGAGGGGAGTAAGTGAAATGAGAATTAAAATTCTCCGTTCCACTAGGAACACACACTTCTGTATTTCAAACGGAAATTATGCTTTTGCACTGTGCAAAAAGAAAATAACAGGAGGGCTTATAAAAACAAGGGATCTGCATAATAACACAAGTCAAGCGCCTAGGGCACTAGTAAACCCCAAGGTAACGTCCAAGCTGAATGGGAATGCAAAAAAAACTGGAAGTCTATGATGTGCTAACGAGACAGGAATCATCCCACCATACTTTGGACCAGAACCTGCCCTTGGAGTGACCAAAATCACAGCACGAGTGCAAACCAGAGAATGGATCCGAAACAAACACGAGGAATTCTGGGAAACCTCGGTAAATTAGACATGGAAAAAGCTTCATAAGGAGCACATCCAAAAGAACAAGGAAGACCTATCAGACAAAGTAGAAAAAGACCGTGGGGTTCAACAGGACGTCCTAAGAGGACACCTACACAAGATAGGCTCATACAATGGGGACCCAGTTGCAGAATGTGCGACTAGGGGAAAGAAAAAGACTACCAAATCGTTTGCGAATGTGAAGCATTGAATGGGAGATTAAGTACAAAAGCCCAAGAGGCTGCGCTGCCTCCGGCAGTAACTGGATGCTTCTTAGTAAATTGAATTATCTATTAATATTAATCCTTATAGGTTTCGTTTTTTTTGTGTTTAATATTTCTGTCCTATTTTGTATCGATTTGTCAATGGAGCTATTGTAGTATTCCTCCCGCGTCCATGTCTTTTGATGCGGGTAATATTTGTACCTGAATTCGGTAAAATGATAATAGGTGATTTTTGGAAGCCATGCATGTATTTTTTTCGATTAGCTAGTTGCAAACAAGCTGCTATTTTAGGTGATATATTGCCGATCATGGCTGTATTGTAGATGTTTTTATTTTGTAAAAAAAATTTTTATTAAAAATCTAAAGGTACAATATTTCTATTATATATGCTTGCCTCTTATTATTTAAGAATGCAAAGCTTACACAGTATAAATTTATTTTATATATTTACGTGATCTGTACAATTTAGTTTCCATGTGCTCTTTCAGAAGCTCTAATTTTATTTGTTAAGAAAAAACATATAAAATTCTAATATTAAACTTTAACAACTTTTGAATAAATACAAAGAGTTTCATAATAAGACATTAGCTTTCTTTTAATTTCTATTGACGTTGACCGATTACTGCACAAAAACGGAAATAAAAATATGTTCTCCTTCTGTCCTAATATTTCATAATCAATCAGTTAAGCATATATAAGTTTCAGTAAAATATTTAAAAAAATATTTTAATTGACATTAGGTCAGAATCTTCCCAGTGAGGATTTTCCTATTCTTATAATTTGCGTTTTGAAACAAAAGTTTGGGTATTTTTTTATTCTAAAAAAATATAAATGCATGTCTTCTCTTTCAATTTTTTTTAATTGACCAAACAAAAAAAATTGGCAATAGGTTTATAAATATAAGTGAATAATATTCCAAGAAAAAGGCTGTTTAGGAAAAAGAACAAAATAAAAAAACTGTTGAAAAATAAGATAATAATAATTATTACATAAAACAGTAATATATTAAGCCAGTAATCGTTTTACGTTAGGTGTAACAAAAATATTGTACATATTGTGCAAGAATTCACTTTAACTTTTAGCGTAAAAGACGCTCCAAGTTCTGGTTGCCCGTCTGTTAAAACCGAGGAGCTTTAAATACAAGTTTTGGATACAATTGGCATTGAACCAAAGCAATCAGTGTTCAAAATAGCTGCTGATGTAGGTACCATAGGCAAATTAACAGTGCATGAAATTTTATAAAAGCATACATTACATCCCTTTAAAGTTTATCTTGTACAAGAACTTAATTGAAGATGACCCGAACGGGCTGCAGTTTTGTAAACAAAGGAACATTTAATTTCCACAAACCCCAAACTACCTTTATCGGATATGTTTTAGTGACGGCCAGCTTTTTTTTTAAATGGTTTAATTAATCGACACAATTGTCGATACTGGAGTGATCAAAATCCTCGATGTATTAAGTAGACCATACACAAAATCCTGAAAATTAAATGTATGGGCCGAAATTTTCGGTAATACGGTAGTTGGTCCTTTTTTTTTAAAAGAATTGTATGGACCTTATATTTCAACTTTTACAAGAAGCTATTACACCCGTTGTATTTAGCGTGAATGATGCTTTTGACTACGAGCCAATTTTTGGAGGATGGGGCACCTCCACACTTTCATTTAACTGTAAGACAATACCTCATGCCCGGGGTTGGGCGTAGAGGCCTATTGAAGGCCACCAAGATCCGCGGATCTCGCTCCCCCTTGACTTCTTCTTTGGGGTTATGTAAAGGGAAAGGGTTTGCAACAAAACCAGAAAACTTGCAAAAACTACGACAACGAATCACGGGTGTGTGCGCCCACTATAAAACCACAAATTCTGACAAACGTAACAAATTTTAAAATAGACTCTATTATTGTCAAGAAGTTGGTGGTAGTCATTTTGTATTCTTAATAAATCTTGAAAAAAAAGACTGGTATTTATTAATAATCCCTTATTAATAAGGAACGAATGATCGTAAGACCTCAGTTTGTGCAGCAATGTTTTTTTCTTACGACCTTTAAAATGAGCTACGTACTGACAAGGTTCCATTTAAGATTTGGGGTGAACCCCTGGTGCCACCCCCTGAAAGGTAAAAAGAATTTTTATACGTATGCATTCCCAAAATTTGTTTTTTTTTATATTTATAACTACAAATATTACCCTCTAAGACTTTTCGGACCCCTGTTCATTTTATCAATAGCCTCGGCAAAAAAAATCGGATTCCTCTTTTTAAAAGAAACTATTTCTAATTTTCCAAAACCCATACTTACATTAACTGTAAATCAGATTTTAAGTTTTTATAAATTGCTTAAAGATAAAAACAGGGTTTCATAATAATTCGTAAAAAATGTAAAAGCTGAAAGTCTCTGATCCATTTTTTTATGGATGAATGGAAGGACAGGGGAAAAACCCCTTAAAAAAATTTTTTAAAATTTTGGAAAAATTTTTAACAAAATTTTAACATCAGCATGATTTAAATCCATCCCATTTACTCAATGAAATGTGGTTGACAGTTGTTTAACGAAAACAGTTTAATTCGGCAAATAAAAGGGATACGCCAGAAATCAATGCAGTTTAAAAAAATTCAGTCTGCCACTGACAAATATCGTTTTCCCTGGGGTATTGAAATTGTGCATGTAACGTTTATAGCAATATTATCTGGAAAAGGGTTTTTTTTAAGGTTTGATAAATTGCTAAATCCCCTCACGTCATTTATTATCATTACGATGAAAAATTTAGCAATAAAATGTTTTTCTAAATTTTTTTGGAAATTTTGGTAAACGGGGGGGTTTTTTGGGGCCAACTTGAAAAAAAGGGGTTTCAAAAAAACCTTTTTCCCTTTTTTTTTAAATCCAAAAAATAAGTCACTTTTAAAATATTAAACATAAAATAATGAAACCAATAACTTTATTTTCGATCACTTTTTTTTAAATTATTGGACTGCAGTTTATAGTTGTACTACTTTTAAACTAAATAAATTAAACTACGGGATAGGTATTTTCTATTAAGAAAACAAATGATCTGCCATGTTTATAATAGGACAATTCCTAATCTAAATATTAGAACTTAAGGGGGTTTTTTCTTAAATTTAAACATTCAAGAATAACCCCAAAATCAGTTTTCCCAAAGTATTTACTATTTAGTCTCCTTTTTTAAAAAAACCCTCAACATTGGAGGTGTATCAAAGACGGGATGGGGAAGCGAAAATCTAAAAAAAAAAGTGCTGCTTTAAAACATAAAAAAGACCCCCCCTTTTTTGGGAAGGGACCGAGTAAAAATGGCTAACTCGATATATGTTTTAGTTTTTTGTTATTCTGAGAAAAGTTAAAGGTCATGAAGCTCCATTAGCAAATTTTTGGCTCCTCCAAAGTCCAAAGGGGGTCGACATTTCTGGGGGGTGCCCCCCGCCCCGTGAAAAGCAAAAAATCGATTTTGTTGTTTTTTTTTTCGTCCTGAGCAAAAGTTCAATGGCACGAAGCAACTTAAGCGGTTTTTGCCCTATGGAGCCCCAAAGTCGATCATTTTTTTATGGGACGTGACCCCGGTGAAATTGGTAAAATTGATATATGTAGCTTTTCATCCGGAAAAAAAGTCTCAATGGACACGAAGCTCCATTTTGCGGTTTTTGGGTTCTACGGGCTAAAGGAGCCCCAAGGTCATGGTATATTAATAGTGAATTGCATAACAATATAAAGTACACGTTCTTGTGTTTTTAGGTCACTGAATTCAAATCTAATGTCAAAAAATTAATATTGACAATTGACGCTGTCCTCTGTCTTCCTCCAAAAATTGGGGGGAAAATTTGGGGCCCCAAAAAAGCTAATAGTTGGTTTAAAACTTTTTCAAAGAAAAAATCCATAATTTATTTTGATTTTTGGGTTACTTCCCCCAAAAAATATATGGAGCTTTGGAGCTCCTAGGGAAAATACCATAGGGGTTTCCCATTTTTTGGAGCCCCAAAAAAAAATATTTGATTTAACCTTTTGGAAAACCCTTCCCCCAAGAAATGATTATTGTATTTGGACTCCTAGGACAAAAAAAAAGGGCCCCAACCCCCAAAAATTATATCGATTTCGTAAATTTTCCCGGGGTTCTTCCCAAAAAAATGACAGGTGGGCTTTGGGCTCCGTAGAAGCCCAAAAAACGCATAATGGAGCTTCATGCCCATTGAGATTTTTTCTCAGGATGACAAAAGCTACAACATATATCGATTTCAGCCATTTTTACTGGGGCCACTTCCCATAAGAAATGTGCGGAGTTCTTTGTGTTCTTTAAATGGATATTCAGCCTAATTTTGTTATAAGTACAATTATTCTTTAATTACAAAAAAAACAAACAATATTTTTTTGTTTTTTTTTTGTAATTAAAATAAAAAGCGTTCGACCTTCGACTCGCTGCGATGAAGCCGGCACGATGTTGCCAAATTTTTTAAACTCTAAAAGGCCATATTTCAAAAACAATTAACTTTTGACCCATGTGTTTTTGAATTTTTTGACTTTTTTTGAGCTATTAAAATCGCCAGCATTATACTTTTTACACCCTAAATGCCATAAAAGTAGAAAATATCATTCAAAATTAAGTGACCTGTACTTATTAAGTAAAAACAGGCATGTTATTGAACCGAATGTAAAACATCACTTTCACTTTAGCCGAAAGTGTACCTGAGTCGATAATTTTAAATGGAACCCTGTTTATAGGCAATCACAAAGGGCTTAAAAAAAATTTCTCAGTGATATCTATCATTTTTTTTGCACATTTGCAGACTAACTAGCTAAAAGTTTTATTTACTAGTTTATATATATAAGTATATATTATTTTCAATATGTCTAACACTTTAGTTTTTATTTACATTGCCATTTTTTGACGTAAACGTGATACCTATTAGGCATAAGCAACCAATTTTTCCCCTACAAAAAAATTTCCCTGGTTTCAGAAAACAAAAGAGTTAAAATTAGAGTGCATTTTTTCAATAAAGCTGCAATCTATACATTCCGTTTTTTTTTTTTAACTACAACCGCATCATGCTGAACATTTGTCTATAAGTAACTCTTTCTTGCGCATGTTTTCCATTTAACATATTTAGAAACATTCCCGTTAAAAAAGTTAAATTAAAAAACTGAAATATTCAACATTTTGTCTTTTTTTAAATTTCTTTTAAAACCTGTAAATAAACTCCTTTGTTAAGTTACTGATGCAAATTATTTACAAAAGATCCATCAATAGCCCCAGATTTCCGCGATACTGAATTTGGCAAGAAAGCTTTTTTTGCCGCCATTTTCTAATATCTTATTAAAAAGCGAATTTCAATATATGTGACTTCCTATAAAAATTTATTGGGTTTTAATTAAAAAAATTTTTTTTGGGGCTAATTCAGCTAAACCGAAAGTTGTATTGTACACCAAAATAGATGACAAGTTGCCTATTTAGACCATATACAGGGTGATTCAAAAAAAAAATGATCGCTTAAGGAGATTTTTGGCCAAATTATAAAACAAAACTCCACAACCCTTTTTTTGGAAGATACAGGGGGTAAAAAGAAAAATTTTCAAAAATTTGGGGTTTTTCCTTTTATCTTCAAATCAGGGTTTTTTGATTTAAATAAAACTTGATACATTCAACATTGACCCAAAACACCTTTTTTTTTAAAAAATTTTTTACTAATATGGGCCAGTGGGGGGGCATCGGGAATTTTATTTATTTTTTTTACTTACTTTTTTTTTTATAATTATAATTAATAATTTGGTACATATACTTATTTTCTACTTA
Source organism: Listronotus oregonensis (assembly GCA_019359885.1). Lineage (NCBI taxonomy): Eukaryota > Metazoa > Arthropoda > Insecta > Coleoptera > Curculionidae > Listronotus > Listronotus oregonensis. The sequence continues at coordinate 81 of JAHBCN010023074.1, read as the reverse complement.
GTTCCCCTTTTTAAAAGGTTTAAATTTAACGGCTTTCTAGATATTCTAATTTTAAACTTGCGGGGTACGAAAAAAGAAACC
>JAHBCN010023073.1:0-12864 GCA_019359885.1 Listronotus oregonensis | reverse complement strand
GCGCTTATATAGGCGGGGGTTTATAAATTTCTATGGAAGATTATGCCAGCGGGCGGAGGGGGGCAATGCGATTAAAAGGAAGAGGCGCAAAATTTTTATGTGCTCCTATAACCATTTGGTGCTGTTACGGGAAATTTGGGGTACGTTTCAGTTCTTTCATTTTAAAAATGGTTCGTTTTACGGTGAAATTTTTGGGAAAACAATTTTAACTTTTTGAGTTAAGAACAAAAAATTGAATTTAAGCGTGCCGAAAGCCCTAAACCTGAAATTTCCCCACACAGACCACCAAATGTAAGTCTGGGGATTTTAATAGAAAATTCAAAATGGAAATTTATAAAAAGAATGTTTGGGATTTGGGGATGTGATACAACAAACCCGGATTGTTTTTTTTTTTTCGTGCTTTTTTTCAGTCGGGGAAACGCAGAGCCTGCCGGGGACAAAAACTAAAACCCGATTGGGGCTTTTTGGCGCAAGAAAAAAAAAACATGAGAAAAATTGGGTTCATTTTTATTGTTTCAGGGGGTTACAGCTTCGGGGGAAAGTTGTTTTAAAGGCGCAGTTAGATGGGTGCAAAGGGCGGTGTTCAACAACAAAACGAACAAGTTAAAAAGAAAGATATGTGCTCTAAAAAATAATTGACTGTATAAAATATTGCAGAGTTTTTGGTTAGCCCTTCGTGATCATGAAAACGAAAAAGACGTTCATCAAACCCCGGAAATTTTTTAGAGGATTAATAAATTTTACTGCCGAGTTGGATAAAACCCCTTTTAAAGACCACTTCAAAAAAACCCCGAAAAAAATTTTTGGGGGTAATTTCCTATATAAATCTTGCCTTTGGTATGTTGGCCTCCAGTGGTTTTGTTTTTTTTGAGTTTTACGTTTTATGCACCCCTTAAATACTTACCACGAGCCGCCACTGAACAGTACCCTTAAAAAAGTTTTGGCTTTTTTTTAAAACCCAAACAGCTTCCGATGAAAGTGATAGGGGAAGATATTGATTGTTTTTAATTATCAGGGGGAAAAAAAAAAAAAACCTTAGTTCTGGTGGTTTTTTTTAAAAATTTTTTATAAAAATATCAAAAAAATTTAATTTCAGCATAATTTGAAATGAATATCACGTCTAGCCAGTTAAATTTCATGTCAAACCAAATCGACCTGTTCCGGGGGGTCGGGTTTCCCAAAATTATTTTTTTTTTAAACCTTAGTTTTTTTTTTTAGGAAAAAAAACAGAAAATAATGGCGTTTTTTAAATTTTCCCAATTAAAATTTGTTTTGATCTCAATTAAATACAAAAAATTAAAAGTAATTACATCGTCAAAATGATTCCCAAATTTAAAAAAAAAACTATTCACTTCACTCTTATCCAGATGTTTTGGAATTTGGCGCACTATCAGGCATTGTAAATATGTGGTTAGCGTTATTTGGTATCATTTTGGGGAAAAATTTTTCTTAAAATTTTAAATGCTCGTAACTCTGTTTTAAAATTAAACAGTGCTTTCATTTCAAAACGAACCACCCAAAATCTTAAAAAAAAAAAAACCAAAAAAAAAAGAACACGTCGATTTAGATATGGGGGAATTTAATTTCATTTATAAAATTTTTCGGCGCCTCCAACCCCCGTTAACCTCACTTTGATATGTCAAATGGCAACCCCCATAGTGTAACATCATTGTGGGGTGAAATTTGCATCCAACAGTATAAAAACTTTTTAAAACGATGGACGTAGAAGCGACTTAAAAAAAATTTTTTGTTTTAATTTTTTTTTTATCTGTTTTTTTTCAAATAATTTATTTTATCAAATGCTCAAAATGTGCGCCGTTATTGGGGGACAAGTTTTTTGAAATTCCCCCAGACTATTTTAGGGGCATTTATTCCAATTATTATTTTTTTGTTACCTGCTACAGCAAAACACTGCAATAGCACAATTTTTTTTAAAACGTTTAGGAACCATTTTTAAAATTTGTTTGGATTGTCATTTTGAACGTTATTTAAAAATTAAGAATCTTGTTTTTAAATGGGTATACTTAAGAGAGAATAGAAAAAATTTTCCATATGGGGCTGAAGATCGATGGGGGTAGAACCGCCAATATTCAATGAGGGGATCAAAAAAAAAAGTGGGGCATTTGTAATGGTTTGGTAAGTTTGAAGAAACGGATCTGTATGAACAAAAAAATAAAAATGAAAGGGTTTTAACGAAGAGCCAGGTTGAGGTACTAGGACAGTTCGCAATAGATCCGACGTTGTCTATTCCAAAAGTTTCTAAGCTGACCAATATTTCTACGGGTTCCGTGCACAAAATTTTGAAAAAGAATAAGTTTTTTCCATACAAAATACAAATTCTTCATGAACTCAACGAAGACGATTATGATAGAAGAATAGAATTTTGCGAATCAATGTGCCAGCGAATTGATCAAAAATATCTGCTTTTCTGACGAATCAACTTTCTTCTTAAATGGAATTCTTAATAGACATAACTGCAGATATTGGGATAATGAAAATCCGCACATATTTCAGGAAGGACATACTCAATTTCCAGAGAAGATCAACGTTTGGGCAGGTATTTATGGAAACGAAATTATCGGGCCATTCTTTCTGGAAGAAAATTTAACTGGGCAACTGTATCTGAACCTTTTGGAAAATGCAATATACCCTTCTATCGTCCAATCTTTGGAAAATCAGGTGATGAAAATGGTGCTATGGAACTCAGTGAAAATAATTTGCATTTCCAGAAGATGGAGCCCCTCCCCACTATGCTTTAGCAGTTCGGAGTGGCTCAATGAACAGTTTCCAGGCACATGGATAGGCAGACGAGGTGCCATCGAATGGCCAGCACGGTCTCCAGACTTAACTCCTCTAGACTTTTTCCTCTGGGGTTATTTAAAAAGTAAAGTGTACAAAACGCCACCTGCAAATATTCAAAAACTTAAATGTAGAATTACACTATAATGCAGAGGTATTACCAGACAAACTTTCGCCAACGTTCGCGAAGAATTTCAAAACAGACTTTATTATTGTCTCGCCAATAACGGCGCACATTTTGAGCATTTGATAAAATAAATTATTTGAACACGATAAACTAATTAAACACATTTTTACTTCTAAGTGTTTCTCGTCCATCGATTTAAAGTTTCTTAGTACTGTTGGATAGCAAATTTCATGCCGCTTACAATGATGTGTCACACTATGGGGTGCCATTTGACATATCAAAGTGAGGTTAATGGAGGTTAGGAGGTGACCGATAAAATTTATCAAATACGAAATTAAACTTCCCCCTGTATATCTAAATCGACGTGTTTCTTTGTTTTTTTGGTGAGTGTTTTTTTTAAAGATATTTAGGGTGGTTCGTTTTGAAATGAAAGCACTGTATATATTTAGAGTTTGACGCCATTTTAGAATGTCATGCATAGTTTAAATTGTACACAATAATAAGATAGAATAATTATCTATTAAAATAGCCAAAAATTTACCCGTGAAAATGACCATAAATGACAAAAAAGGCAACCAAAAAAAATAGTATTAAGCACAAAGGTGACTACGTTCCCTATGAAATGGCTAATGCCGTACCATTCGCGTAGCTAGGGGAAGAGTATAGGTGTATTTGCACCCCTCAACGCCCAAAATATATTTTTAATTTTTATTACAAAGAAGTTTATTCAAGATATTTATTGATGCTATAAAACTAGATGAAACCAACATCCTAGCTACGCCAATGAGCCGTACCAAATATTCTTTTAATTATACCAAAATACAACTTAAGATTCGACGTTCAACATCTTTTAAATTTACCAAAAGATTATTTGGTACAATCTATAACTACCACTAATGAATTTTTTAAAAGTAACAAATTATGTAAATAAAAAATTATCCCAAGTTAAAACTTATAATAGCCGCGCGATTATACAGGGTTTTTGGTAAGTAAGAAAACAAAAACGAAAAAACACATGTTTATCTATCTCTGTACCATGTCTGTATAATTAGAAATTGTTTAATACTACAGTGTTTCACACATATAATTACTAAACACCCTGTATATGTCCACTTATATTTTTTTAGAATCCAATAATTAGAGTAAAATCTTAATTTCACCTTTTACAACGATCCTTAAAGCTTCCCCTCTACAGGGTGTTTCTAACAGACATGCTAATATTTAAGGGGGTGATTCCTGAACTCGTTTAAAAAATGTATGTCCTAAAAGTCTTACGGCCGAGTGATGATCAAGGAAGTTTAAAGGTGTATGAAAGCCCAATGCTATGGCCCATTCAATCAAAAAATGTCCAGCCCAGTATGAAAATAACTGTCAGAGTTGGCCCCGCCGCATCTGCGCAATAACAAAATTCCACGAAATAATTTAATGTGTTGCCTACTTACACACTGATAAATCATGTGTAGTTAGGCAACACATTATACTTTTATGAGAGCCGGAGTACCGTTTTTTGGATTTTCAAAACCTTCTTATTTTAGTGATTAGTGTTTATTAAATTGTGACTATAATTTTGTGTTTTTTGTTTGTTACTTATAATATCGTAACAAAATGACTAGGGGGTTGTATGGTTTTGTCTTGCAAATCCAAGGGTAAATACCCGGCATTTTAACTTTAGGTAAGTAGTTTTTATATTTAAATTAGGTGCTTTTATAAGACGTAACGTTAGGTAACCGAATAAATAATAATATATCAATTATGAATAATAGAAAATGAAAATTTCATAGGAAATATTAGTGAGAAAAGTAAGGCAATCTTAACTATTTTTTAGATGATTTCCACAATGTTTGTGTATTTCTGTGGATTATTAAAAGAAATAAGGTTTACATTTAGGTACTTTTTATTTCATTTAATAATTTAGTACACTCTTTTAAAGGATCAAAATTATTGATTACGGGCAGACCAGGCAAATTTTAATATATACAGGTCCCTCTAATTGAATGAAAGGAAGTACAATTTTGGAGGTTTTGGGGCTGATTACAAATCTAAAAAAAAATTCGGCAATGTTTCGTTTTCGAGATATTCATCACAAAATCGAAAATCAAACTAACCTTATTTACAGTATTCCTCCTTTTTCACAAATTCTTGATTTTTACACTAAATTGGCACACAATATTTCACAAACACCTTTTAAAAACTTTTTTATGTTTATTTTACACCTTTTTTTACACTTTTATTTTTTACAAATAGCTGTTTGAATTAAAAGTTCACAATTTAATGGAAAAAGATGTAAAATAAATAAAAACAAGGTTTTAAAAGGTGTTTATAAAATATCGTGTGCCACTTTAGTGAAAAATCAAATTGTGTATAAAAAGAAAGGAGAATATAGTGAAAATGAGGTTAGTTTAATTTTCAACTTTATGATGAAGATCTCGAAAGAACGTTCCGAAAAGATATTTTTCAGATTTGTAATCAGCGCCCCAAAAACCACTGTATACCAAATTTGATCCAAATCGGAGAGGAGGCAACTTTCGAGACAATACCATTTGTTTAAAAATAAATTAGATTTTTGGTTTTTAATCTTGCATTATCAACTTTTAAGCTCGACATACTGTATACAATAATATTTAACGGATACTGTTACAATGGATACTCAGGTACCAAGGTTACTAAACATTTTTAACCACTGTTATTCTGTCTCATGAATGTTTGATATTAGTGAAAAGTATATGCCTAAAAAGCAATTATAAAAATTTTCACTTTTTAATATACAACCAGAATCTTAGGATTGGATTAAACTCATTTACACTATCTTACCCTTCTTTTATCAAAAATTGGTGATAAGTACATAATACTATCATACAATGTTTGAAATTTTTTTTAAAAAAATCGTGTTTTTATTAAATTGCAAAGATTTTTGGTAAAAATACAAAACTTCCAAAAATATCGACCATTTAAATAGAAGGCAGTAAAGTGGGCCATCTATTCTTTCCATATTATATGAGATGATATAAAATCCTATATTACACAATAATTTTAAATATTCTATGGTAGTATCGTTTAATAACCAACAATTTTGTGCAAAAAATAAAAAAAACAGTGAATGTTGGAATTTGACATTTGATGATGTCAATTTTATAGATAGTAACAAAGAATTATGGAAATCCGGCCCTGACCTACTATTCATTACGCAAATTCCGCGGGGCCAACCCCTCTATTCCCGCTGCCCTGCACGCCTGGACAATTTTGTTCTACAGTATTGGGCTTCCATACACCTTTAAACTTCCTTGGTGATGATCGTGTTGTTAAATTTAGCAATGGACTTAGCAATTGTTAAAAGTTAACAACGGTTTAGAATGTTTAACAAAATGTCAGATATTGACAGGTTGCCTACTAAAATCATTGAATAACACTGACAATGACATTTTGCTAAACAAAAATATTATACAGGGAGTAAAAAGTATGATGCTCATGATTTTAATGAAAAATAGATGAGCTCAAAATAAGTCGAAAAAGTCAAGAACAATGGAGTCAAAAGTTAATTGTTTTCGAAATATGCCCTTTCAAAGTTTAAAAAAGTTGGCAACACCGCGCCTGTTTCCTCGAAGCGAGTCTCAACTTTGAACGTTGTTGTGAGTTTTTTGCACTGTTTACACTTTTTTTAAGATGTTCATTTACATACAAATAATAAAAATTACTTTCTGCAATTTATTTTGATATTAAATTTAGGTAAAAAACAATCAATTATTGTTTGGTGTTTATTTGTAATTAAAAAATAATTGTACTTACCATAAGAATAGGCTTAATAGCCATTTTAAGAACACAAATGATTATGCTTTAAAAAAGCACTTTTTTGTTTTGCTTAAAATAAGATTTCTCGGTCGCACACATTCCGTTTTTCATCAGTCTTTGGTACACTTGCAATACGTTTGTCTTGAATTTAAAACATATCGGCATATTTTTTCCGATTCAAAAACAAACAAAAATATCGTGGCCGGATCGGTAAGCTTCTTTAAACGACTGACCTTACGCACAAAGGTAGCGCTCTGTTGCCAATTTTTTTTTAGTTTTTAACTGGGAGAACAATTGTTGAAAAAAATATTTATTTTTTTTATTTCTAGACTAAAACATTTAAAATTTAGTTTAATTTATTATTAAATGAATCTACTGATGAGCGATTAAGGCAAAATTTTCCAGTTGTTACGGTTTACAGAAATAACTGCTTTTAAAGTGCATGACTTTAACATCGTTTAGACAAAAATCTGTCAAGTTTTGACACATATGTCATATAAACTTTTCAACTTATTTTGAGCTCCACTACCGCCCATTAAAATGATGAGCATCATACTTTTTACACCCTGTATATAAGATATAAATAAAAATTATTTATTTATATCTTAAAACCACTCAAAATTTGCAGAAAAAAAAACAAAAAATTAAAAATTTCTAATTTTCAAATTTTTTCAAAGGGTATACCTTGAAAAAATCCCGAAAATTCGGTATTTTCAGTCGAAAAGTAATGCATTTAAACAAAAAGATTAAATAACCCAAATTAAAAATCTTCTAAAAATAGCTAATTTATGTTATATAAATTTTTTTATGGCTCTTACAGTTTTTAAGATATTAACGTTTAAAATAAAAAAAAAACAAATCGTCAATATCTCAAAAACTAAAAAAGATACAAAATATTGTATAAAACAAAAAATACAATTTTTTATATTGTAGTTATAAAAAGTTATATAAACATTTTTGATAAGATGAATAATAAAGAAGATATAAACAGAAATTGATCCTGACATAAAACGATTTTTATTTTTAAAACGAAAAAAACGGACAAAAAAAAAACAAATAATCAAATTTGCTTAAAAATAAATGAGGATTTTAAAAGTAATTTTTATTTTAAGAGAAAGCAGTGGCAGTATTTTTTTCTCCAGAAATATTTAATGCAAAGATGCAAAAATATTTAATGCAAAGCCCATACGAACGCCTCTGGTAGAGATAATAAACCTTTTTGTACATCAGAAAATGCACCTTATCAAGGAAGTTTTAAACGTGTATGGAAGCCCAATCCCCTGGCCCATTCGATCAAAAAATGTCCAGCCCAGTATAAAAATAACTGTCAGACTTGGCCCCGATTCTGCGCAATAACAAAATTCCATGAAATAATTTTGTTTCCCACTTACACACTGATAAATCAAAGGGGGTTAGGCAAAAATTATACTTTTTTTAGAGCCGGAATACCTTTTTTTAAAACCCCCGGGCACGCGGCGCGTATGATATCCGCGCTGTACCATCCACCACCGTTGGCGTCGTCGTCTCATCAATCGCCGTTTTCGTTGTGGTTTTTTTCCCCCCTTTCGCCGTATTAGTTTCAGTTGTTTTGCCTTTGTGGTTATATTTTTTTTGGGTTTCAGGAGTTTTTTGGGTTTTTAAAAACATTTTTATTTTAGTGATTAGTGTTTATTTAATTGTGACTATAATTTTTTTTTTTTTTACTTAATATCGTAACAAAATGACTGGAGGTTGTAAGTTTTTTAATATACGTTAGTTCTTTTATATTCAATTTGTAGGAAAAATAAATATTTTTTGGGTTAGTGAGAAAGTTTGCATCCACTTCCTTTGAAATATTTTTATTTGCAAAAAGGTCAGTTTTTAAATAGATTATTATTAATATTTTCAAGCATTGAGAGCTAACTTTTGGTAAAGCGTGGGGTTTATTTGAACAGCCTAAATTTGGGGCTATTTAAAATACTGCATTACGAATTCTAAGTAGGAAAAATTTTAATGATCCGTTTGTATGTGGCCTCTTTAACAAAACAATTTTTTTAGAGAGATTGAAGTTCGGCGCGGATGGCATGAAGGAACAAAAGGGGGATATTAATCCGAGATTGGGGTTTGAATTGTAGACAAGCCGGAAGTGACCGCAAAAAAGGTTTTTAGTCTCTTTTTCAAACACATGTAACTTCGACTAAAAATTTAAAAATGTTTTAAAAATCTCATGTGTCTTTAAACGTTTATTAATTTTTTTCTTATTTTTAAACTCTTAAAGACGCAGGGGGGGCCCGGGAAACAAAAATAATTACGGATTCGTATTCCAGAGGTAATAATAGGTCGGCAACCATATGTCACATTTGCAGTCCGCACACCTCCAGAAATTCTTTATTTTTCTAAAAAATGTTAACAATTTGTTAAAGATTAAAGGATACTTGAGGAAAAACTAATTACTAATTCGTTTCAGAAGGCAAAAATACTTCGGAAACCATATGTAAAGGGACACTTTTTTTTGCGTGGTAGCAATTAATTTTTTTCTCGCATGTGCGTAATGCCAAAGATAATACTACTACGAATAGATGGTTCAATTAAATGGGGCGTTTTGAATCAGTTCGGGATATCAATGCTTCCGTAAATGCGAATAAAATTAAGTCGGGAACCCTGCCCCAGCAATCGGGGACGAAACCATGTGCGACATTGCCAATGTCTGTGCTTGTCCTTATTGGAAAACCCGTACGAAAGCGGCGGCTAAACAATTTTATTTTTGTCCGTTTCATCCGCCAATATAAAGGCCTGCCGGGAACACTGTTTAATTTCGTTCAAGGGAGCGCGAAAATCTCTCGATGGACATCGGCCGGTTGCCAAAGTCCATTAGGGGATCAAAAAATACGGTTTCTTACCCGTAGTAGTATTATCTTTGGTAATGCATAATAATGGGGTTAGTTAACCCATTATCTAAGGAGATAAACGAACTTCTTAAACTATAAATACTGCCTTTTGCTCAAGTTTGTGATCAGGCCAAAATATTGTGTATTTACAGTTGCATTTTAATACGTCAAAATTACAGGTGTTTGAAAAAGGGGGCCCCCAAAATAAACTTTGGAAAAAAAAGGGCCCCAAACATTGGGGGCCCCAGCAACCCCCCTAAAGGACAATATTAATTGCATATTAGTAAAAATTTAATTAAATTTTTAAAACCCGGGTTTTCATAAAAAATTTTTTGGGCATCTTTTAAAAACCCCAAAAAATTTTTTTGGAAATTTTTTTAAAAAAATGTTAAAGGGGGGCCTTTTAAAAAAAAAATTAAAATAAAAAAATTTTAAAAAAAATATAGTTTTAAAAATTACAAAATAAAAAAGTTTTTTTTGGGGGTTTGGTTTTTTTAAAATCCAAAAATTATTTAAAAATAAAGTGCAAAAAGGAAGGGAAGAAACTGTTGTTTAGTTTTGTAAAATAACCCTTTTTTAAATCTTTTTTAAAATAAAATACAAATTTTAAATTTTAAATTTTTTATAAACAATTTATTTTAATTTTTTGGGTAAGGTAAATTTTTTAAAATTTTAAAATTTAGAAAAACTTTTTTAAAAAAAATAATATAAAAAATCTAAAAAACCCCCCCCTTTCTTTTCCTTTTTAAAAAAAGAGGTAAAAAAAAATTTTTTAAAAAAATTTTTTAAGGTTTTTTTAAAAAAATTGGGGGGTTACAAATTATGGGCTTTTTAAAAAAATTTTTATAAAATCGGTTGAACCACCCAATTAAGGGAATTTTTTAAAAAAAAATCAAGATATTTCGGAGTTCAAGAAACTAGTTGTTTTTTTTAAAAAAGGAAAAACGATGGTTATAGGCAAAAAAAGTAAAAAAAATTTTTTAAAAAAAGGGGAAGAAATCTTAAATTTTTTTTTTTTAACGCGCCGGGAAAAAGTTACTTAGAAAAAAAAAAGTAATAGCCTTTAGGGGAGTGGTTGGGGCCCCCCGGGAAAAGGGGGGCTAAGTGATTTTGAAATAAGAAATGACGTGGCTAAAAAAAAAAATAGTGGAGTCTAAAAAAAATTTTTAAAAAAGAAACTTGAAAAAAAACCAACGATGAAGGCTCAGTTCCTTATGCCAGATTTCTACGGGGAATATATTAAGCTGAGACCAAGGAATGCTCTAGATGAGGTTTATTGTATCGTTATGAAAGGGGTAAATGTGTTAATCAAGAAAAATTTTTGGGAAAGGGGCCCCAAAATTTTCAAAAATTTTTCCCCTTTTGAAAAAATTTTCCGGGAATTTTTAAAAGGGTTTTTTTAAAAAAACCCCAAAAAAAATTTTTTTAAAAACTTTTAAAAATTAATTTAAAATTTTTCCCCCCAATTTTTTTTTGCTAATTGCTAAAAATTTCACAATTACTTTTAATGTTAATCCCCAAACCCCATTTTTTTTTAAAAAATTTTGTCTAAATTATTTTCTTTTTTTTAAATAAACCCCTTTTTTCCACAAGCATATTTTTTTTTTTTACTCTTATTTTTTTTTCCAGGCGCTAAAAATTTTTACTTTCGTACCCCCCCAAAACCCTTGCAAAGGTAACCGAAGGTTCTTTTTTTGTTATCATTCGGTTGCTAGGACCACAAAAAAATTTTTTTTTTATACAGTAGTGGAGAAAAAAGTATTTTTGTGCACGATACTAAATCTAATTGTAATTAAACCTATTTGCCTTATCTTCTGTCACCGGTTTTTTTTTAATTTTGGTTTTCCCCCAAAAAACAAATTTCACTATTTACCACAAATAAAAATTTTTTCAGTTGGGGGGAAAAAAAGGGGAAAAAAAAATTTTTTTTTTAATACAACAAGATAATATTATATTATTAATAATCTAATCAGTTCACACAGTCATTCGTCATACATTAGTGTTCCCTTTTTAAATTTTTTGGGTTTTTTTTTTTTAAGGGGGGGTTTTTAAAAAACCATAAAAATTTTTAAAACAGATGAAAACCTGTCTCCGCCAGGTGAGAAACAAAAATTGGGTCCTCTGTCTTCCCCCAAAACTCTTCCGTACCAAAAAAACATTTTTGCTCCTATTTTTTTCCCGGGGGGGAAATTCAAAAAAAGGGCTTCTTTTTTTTCTAGCCACTGCTAAAGACTCCCACTGTGTTAAAAATTTTTTTTATTTTAGCTAAAACCATTTTAATTTTTAAAAAAAAAAGTGGACAGACAAATAAATATATATACCTATACATATAAATATATCCACATTAGGGAAAAAAAAAAAAAAATTTTATATATATATATATATATATATATATATATATAATTTTTTATATATTTTATTAATATATATTTTTTTTATAAAAAATAAAAAATAATTTTTTAAATTTTTTTAAAAAAAATTTTTTTATTTTTATATATTTTTATATTTTTATATATATATATATATATATATATATATATTTTATATATATATTTATAATATTAAATATAAATTTAATAATAAATTGTTTTTTAAAATATAATTATATACCGGGGGACAACGAAATCACTAACCCCTTTTTTTTCTTGAATGATAACATTTTTCAAATTTTATGATATATTTTATCCATAAGAGCTAATTTTAGATATTATAAAATTGTCTTTTAATTTTCCCGGGTTTAAACCCGGGAAAAGACATCAATTTTGATTTTTTAATGGAACACCCCGTATATTTTTCGGAATTTAATTTAAAGGATCATTTTTTGATATAAAATCTATTATATATCCTAACCTACCCCTGCTTGTTTTTTAGAAAATGGCGTTTAAAAAATGTCTAAACTACCCACATTATGCAGTTTTATGGGAAAACAAATAAATGTTATAAAAAATTTTTTATGTTAAATTTAATTCTTTCTAAAAACTCTATCTGTGGAGGTCATAATAAAACTACTTTGGGTTTCCGGAAATCTGCAAATTCTTTTCTAATAAAAAATTCTTCAAAAAAGTTAATGCAACATGTTATTTTTAAAAAATTTGGTTCTACAAGTCTTTCCCCATATAAAATTTTATTTATCCTATATCTATCTGTGTTAGTTTTTGATAAAAAAAAGGGGGGTTGAAATTTAAACGACCGCATGTTATCGTTATAAGGGGCAAACAATTTTCTCAAAAAATAACAAAAATGGGGATATGATATAATATAGATTTTTTAATTTTAATAGGCCGT
>JAHBCN010023072.1:0-12930 GCA_019359885.1 Listronotus oregonensis | reverse complement strand
AAATTTTTTCGCTTCTAAGCTCTTCTTATATACACCCGGGCCGTATTTAGGCGGTGGCGAAATGGGCCCGCCAAGGGCGCAGCCACCGGGGGGGAAAAAATCGGCCATATTTTTTTTTTCATTAGTTATCAGTACCGTAGTCATGTTTTTTTTTTTTTTATTGACAAAATGGTAATTGTCTAGAAAGTAGCCCAACTTCATTTTAACCAAATTTGTATCCGGGGTTTTTGGGGCGCTGATCACAATAAAAAATTTGGCGAAAATTTTTTCTTTTAAAAATATCCGTCATGAATATAAAAAAAAATTTAAAAATTTTTTAAAAACCCCCTTTTTAAAAAAACTTTTTTTTATATGTTTTTTCCCCCTTTTTTTTCTAATAAATTGCAAAGCTTTATTTTCAGATGTCGCCCCATGTTTAGGGAAAAAAATTTTCCCTTATGTATAGATGATAGAGAAAAAATAAATATAAAAAAAAGTTTCTTTAAAGGTTTATTAAATACTATGTGAATTTAATGAAAAAACAAGATTTGTGTGAAAAAACAAGGAGAAATGGGGAAATAAGATGTTATTTTTGGTTTTTTCAATTTAATGATTGATATCTAAAAAACGAAACATTACCGCCAAAAAAAATCCATATTCGGATCACCCCCCCAAAAAACCACAAAATTAATAAATACTTTTTAAAATTTTTTTGGGTTTTTTAAAAAAAAAATTTTGTCTTGCATATTATTTAATGTATTTTAAATTTAAAAAATGTCCCGTTTTTTTAGGACTGTTTCCCCCAAAATATTTTTGTAACTAGGTTTTTTTTGGGGAGAAAATTTATTCGGGGTATAATTATCCGCAAATAAGTATTTATAGTTAATTTATATTCCTTTTTTTTTTCAGATACAAAAAAGTTTTTTTATGTAAATCATGTCTCTTTCAAACAGTAGGCTATTATTTTCTTAAAAAAATATAGAATTTGACACAAATTTAACCACAAAATTGGTTTTTTAAAAAAAAAGAATTTTTTGGGTCAGAAAACTTTAAACCTACTACTTTGCACTTTAATTTTTAAAATTTTGGGGGGAAAAACCTCGGGGTCCCCGTTGGGGGTATTTCATACCCCCAAAAACCCTGTTTTGGGGGGGGGGGCGAAAATTTTTAAAACTTCGCCAAGGGGGGGGGGCCCTCCCCTAGATACGGCACGTATACAGCCTCAAGAAAAAAGGATGACGAAAAAAACCCCACAACCACCCCCCCGTAGACGTAGGTATAACTGCAGCCTGCACATCTGCAGGTATATATTGCTACTTTCAATATAACTGGTACATATATGGGGTTTTCAGAAAAAAGGGGGGTATTGTTAAAGTTCTTTTTTTTTTGTACTTTCAAAAAAAACACGATATCCCTAAGAAGCAAGAAAATGAAAATTTTGTTGAAAAACTTTAAAATTCATAATTTTTGTGATGATGATGATGAAACAAAATTTAAAAAAAAATATTAGAAATCTCAATTTCTTGATTTTTTATAGCCAAAAAATAGAGTGGACCTCACTCCCAAATAATTACCCAGATAATTGTTCCTTTTTCTGTTTTCTAATTTGTATCGCAAATTTCTTATAAATTTTGATTGATTCTGTTGTTACTAAAAATAAATACAAATTTCTCTTTATTAACAGATATAAAAAATATCAAAGGCTTTTAAAAAAAACCAAAAAAAAAATTTTTAATTTTTTAAAATTTGGGTTTTTTTGTTTGTAAAAACCCTTTGTTTAAAATTAAAAAAAGACAACCCAAAATAGCAAAGGGGTTTTTTTGTTTTTAATATAAGGGGAAAATCGCAAACAAATATTTTTTTCTTTTTATGTTTTTAATAAACTTTTTTCTAGTTTTTTTAAAAATTAAACCAAATTTTTGGTTAAAGGGAAAAATCATCAAAAATTTTAAAAAAAAAAATTTATTTTCCCCTTTAAAAAACAAAATATTTTAAAACCAAATTTTCAATGAAAAAAATAAAAGTTCTCATAAATAATTCCCAGAAATTTTTTTTTTTTTAATTTTTTACTACTATACCTAAAGTCCAAAAAATTTTTGTCAGTGACTCTTTTAAAAAAACCGGCCACCCAACCGAGAAGGGCTGAATAAAAATCTAACACTAGTAAATGATTTTTAAGCCTATGATATATTTTTTTCCCCTCAAATAACAGTGAACCGGCCCAAAATTTTTTTTTGCCACGTTGTCATAATTCGCAAAAAAAATTACCAGCCAGCAATCGCACTTAAAATAGCACCCAATTGTTTTTAAATCATTGTTATCGAAAAAACAATAAAAGTGGCAACACACATTCCTTAGTTTACAACTTGAAAAGACTTGAAAATAAGCGTATCGACGGGGTTTTTTGTGCTGTTCGTTTTTTTTTTTTTAGTTATTATTGATTATGGACAGATTTTGTAAGTTTAAATTTTAATTGCTATACAGGGTTTTTCTCTAAATATTATAAATGTCTAGTAATAGTAGTATATAAATATTGTTTTGTGCCAATTTTATTATAGTTTATCTTATTTAGTGTATATAATTGTATATAAAGATTTAGTGTTGTTAATTGCTTTTAATTTAGTAAACTATGAATATTAACTAACCTTTAACTAGTTATCCGCCTACAAAAAAAAATCAGTTAACGTTAAAAAAACGAATAATGGTTAAAAATGTTTACCTTTGGGGTTCGGGAACGAAATTTCCCCCAAATAACCACTTTGGATGCTGCAGAGATATGTGCAACTTTAACAAAAGTTTTTTCGCGTACGGTATTCAGAGTTTTAAAAGGCAAATAAACAATGTTAGTAATTATTCGGATACTGGAAAATGCGATTTTTTCGCTATTTTTTGCACACTCTCTACTTTCCGATTGTTAAACATGAATCAAAAGCTGTTTTTTTGGCCGCCTCTCATAGTATTTCAAAAGAATATTAATTGAATTGTTTAATTTCATTTTACGACATACTCCTTTAAATTCAATCATTTGCACGAAAACATATTTAAAAAACTCATACTATTTGAATATTTAAAAAAAATCACTCAAAAAGTACGTAAAAAACCTTATTTTTTAATAAAAAGTAGGTAAAACGTTTACGTCCGAATTCAATGAAATTCTAAAAATGTTGCCTTGCCAAGTTGTAATAGTTTTCTTTATGACATTTTTATAAGGTATGCGAACCTTGCTTCGCTCGGCCCCCAATGTTTGATCAAAAATATCCTCGATATGGAAATCCTAAATATGGAACTCGAAAGACCCGAAATAGTTATTGGATTCTACAAGCTGATGATCTCAGGGCTTTTGTGTTTCTTATATAGGGGATATTTTTGATGAAGCAATGCGTGTAAATATCGTATTTAATATTGAATTTGCAAGATCGGTGGTGAATTGGCAAGTCGATGTAACTTGGATTGTCTATCGTTCTGTTTTTACATCTTTTTTAATTTATGTTAAGACTGAAATTTTATTATTTTTTTCATGTAGCAAAATAAAATCGGAAAAGGTAAAATTAAAGTATTTTTTTTCGAAAAACGTTGAGAAATGGCCAAAAAAACTCAAATTTGTGTTATATGACCTCAAAATAGGAGGTGTGCAAAATTAAGCAAAAAAATACATTTTTCATTAATCCGAATAATAAGAAAATAATATAGGCTTGTTACTAATTTAAAGGGTTGATGAAAATGTGAGAAAATAACTTTTGCTTGTAAAAAATATTTTCATGTTTTGACGAAATTTTATCATTTATTTTCTGAAATGCACACGCCACTGGAATTGATTCCCCTGACCCCACACAACCCGGGGCACTCTAAAGGTGAGCGATGCGTCATTGACAGAAATTTTAGACTTGAAGTATAGACTATGAATAGAAAACTATTGGAATTTAAACCGTTTAAACATTTCGGACAATAACCATCTTTAGGACTGCCTTTTTAGGGGCTCTAGCCCCCTTAAGAAACATTCTTTATATTTACAGAAACCTTTTTTTCCATCATCATGTTTAGAATACGCCCTTAAAATCTTGTGCGCCAATTTTGGACACCCTGTATATATGTAATGCCACATTTCGTTTTTCTATCTCCAGAAATAGAACCAAAATAAGAAGCTGGCCACGCTCCCCCTTTAACAATGCATGACAATGCTATATAAATCACTTCATCGTTCAGCGAACGCACTATATCACAGTAACCTCGTACCTAAGAAGTATCCTACCAATGGTAATAAAAACTAAAAATAGCGGCTACCATGTGTTCTATGGTACCATGACATTTAGTATTCGTCGAACAACTATGCACAAAATAAGTACTTTTCTTTTAAAACGCTATTTAAGTCTTAGTTTTACCACGAGAAAATGTCTGTAACAACGTAAAATTAAGTGATTTTTAACAGTTTCTCTTATCAAGTGACCCTTTATCCCTCGAAGACTCGAAGGAAAATATTTTAAGTGATCTCAAAGTGTTTCCGGCGGTCCTGATTAAAAATATCTGTTTAATTTCGTAATAAACAAAAGAAAAACAAAGCTACTTAGATCGAAATTAACAGTACTACCGAAAATAACAAAAGAACAGGCCGTAATCTTGTTCCTTTGTTAAAGGTGTTTGACACTTCTTCGTCACAAACTTTAAGTTTGCTTTGAAATCGACTCGTGGGTGACTTTTAAGAACAAATGAATTCTAATAACAATTTCTAAGAAAAATGATCGATCAGTTCAAGTTGGCAGTGATAAACAAAAACTTAAATATTGATCATTGATGTTAAAAACAGCTGTTTGTTAATGAAAATTGTAAACTGTTATGTAATTAAACATATAAGTAATTAAACTATAATATGTATCGGAAACAGTAGTAATTGTAATTACTTATAATTGTGCGAAAAAATTCAAAATTTATTTAAACTATTTTCTTCAAATAGTTTATTTTAAAATTATTTTGTGTAGTTCTATCGTGTGGTTTAAAAACTGGCGGTGTGATTTTTTTAAATACTTTAAAACGTAGTTTTTTTTCGCAACAATGGACGGCTACGATTTTGATTACATAGATAGGTAAGATGTTTTTTTAACTGATATTCTTGAAGTAATATTCTTTTGTCCCTATAATTTGAAATTTTGCACCACTATAAATAATTTTGAGTATAAATAGACAAATATACATTCTATTAAAGATGATGTTTCGTCTTTTAATTATGTTCTTCCGTTATTGTCAAATACGAACTTTGTTCCCTGAATTGTATGTATTGATACATTGTCTTCCATCCTGATCAATCAAGGTTTATTGTGAATTGTCCCTCTAATTTATGATTTTGCACCACTATAAAAAAATTGCAAAGTTACGCAATGTGGTGCCTCATCAACTTAATTAATTTGTTATACTAAAAACTTTCAAATATTTTATTTAAAACAAAATTATTAGCTTAACAAAAAATTTAAAAATAAAACATTTTTTTTAATTTCTACAGGGAGACGGGCAT
This sequence comes from Listronotus oregonensis, assembly GCA_019359885.1. Lineage (NCBI taxonomy): Eukaryota > Metazoa > Arthropoda > Insecta > Coleoptera > Curculionidae > Listronotus > Listronotus oregonensis. Next base: position 7,448 of record JAHBCN010023072.1, on the reverse strand, counting down.
CAGAATATATATTCCTTTATATAAAAAAGGTAATTGTCTAGAAAGTGTCCGCAACTCCGATTTTAACCAAATCAAATCTAAAAATTTTGACGGAAACGTTTCGTTTTCGAGATAGCCATCATCAAACTTATAAATTAAATTAATCTTATTTACACTATATTCCCCCTGCTTTTTGTACACAATTTTTAAGTTTTACAGTAAAGTGGCGCACAATATTTTATAAACACTTTTTAAAAACTTTTTTATGTCTATTTTACACCTTTTTTCCTAAAAAACTAAAACGGTATTTAAATTTTTGGTAATTGTCTCGAAAGTTGCCTCCTCTCCGATTATGACCAAATTTGGTATACGGGGGTTTTTTGGGGCGCTGATTAATGTTTCGACAACGTTTCGTTTTCGAGATATTCATCATCAAAATTAAAAATCAAACTAACCTTATTTTCACTATATTCCCCCTTCTTTTTGTACACAATTCTTGATTTTTACACTAAAGTGGCAAACAATATTTTATAAACACCTTTTAAAACCTTGTATTTTTCTTTATTTTACACCTTTTTTCCATTAAATTGCGAACTTTTAAGTTCAAAGGCAGCGGCCATCTTGCCTTATGTGTATACATGGTTGCGGCCACATGGCGACATGTGAAAGTGGAGGTTTGCAATTAAACGGGGAAAAAGGTGTTAAATAAATAAAAAACAAGTTTTTAAAAGGTGTTTGTGAAATATTGTGTGCCAATTTAGTGTAAAAATCAAGAATTCTGTGCAAAAAGAAGGAGGAATAGTGTAAATAAGGTATGTTTGATTTTCAACTTTGATGATGAATATCTCGAAAACGAAACGTTTCCGAAAAAATTTTTTCAGATTCGTAATCAGCGCTCCAAAAAACCCCCGTATACCAAATTTGGTCAAAATCAGAGAGGAGGCAACTTTCGAGACAATTACCAAAAAAAAAACAAAAAGATTTTTTTAAAATAGATATTTTTTTATAGAACTGTAATTAAAGATAAATTTTTTACTTACCGGGCCCCCATCGCCGATTATAATAAAATTTGTCATTCGGGGTTTTTTTGGGGTTGATCAAGGATCTGGGTCAGCTTTTTTTCAAAGACTCATAGTTTTTGAGGTATAAGTGAGACCCCACTGTGACCTAACCTCAAGAATGCACTAGCCCTTCTAAAATTCCTACTTCTTAGAACTGGTTACATTTAAATCGAAAGGTTATATGAAAAATCACTTATTATTTTACAGAATAAACCCGCTTTCACTCACAATTATTTACTTAATATTTTTAATAAAAACACACCTCTAAAAACCTTATTTTTTTTTTAATCTACAAAACATCGCGCAAAACAATTGAAAAGCGCGCCTACTCTTCAATTTGGAATTGTGTTTAGTGACTAGGTTTGTGTGAAATTAACTAAATTTTAAAAGGTCCTTGTTGGGTACTCGCCAAAAATCTTTATACGATGGAACCGCTGCGTCCCGGGTACAGAAACTGAGGGTGCTCAGGTTAATGACCCTCATGAACTCGCACCCAAAAAAATCCATATACTTACCTATGTTTCGATGGCAAGTCTACCACCGTTTTCAAGATAAACTTAACTGAAAATTAAATTAGGTATTGAAATTAAAATTGGTAAAATTTGGACATAAAATGAAAGAAATCTCTTTAGATCGTTTTGTTACAGATTATAAGGTTATGTCATAAATGACATATTAGTCTGTTGTGGCTGGTATGTTTTTATTATTTTTAAAAATTTAAAAGGGGGTGGTGGCTTAATTGATTTCCTAAAATTACTTCAGCACCAAGCAAAGGTAACCATGTAGGTATTATGTAAATTTACTGATATTAATGTACACAATTATTATCTTTATTTAATAATATAACACTTTCTTTTATTTTACATTTTTTAAACATGTTTTCTTTACTAAACTACTGATGCTAAAGTAATTTAAGGAAACCTTCATATCATAACACCACACATTTAACCTTTTTTTCTAAAATATAATTTTTTTAAAGGTCTATCATGTCATCAGGCGACAGCCCCACCCATCACAATCGCACAGCTGAAGCTTTTGACTTTAATCCTGCCGACGGTAAGCCACAACTCCTAGAGTCCAAGCCCCTCCCTCTGGAAGGGCGGGGCGATCCAGTGGCCACGACCAGTCGAGATATAGGCGTGCAAAGTGGGCGTGCCGAGGAAAAAACAGGCGATAAAGGCGGGAAAGGGGAAATCCAAGCGTCTGTAATGGTCGAACCAGGCGGAGATAAGGAAAAAGATGAAGAGGGTAAAGGGTATGGACCGACGGTGAACAATGATGAAGCGGGTGGTGACCACGAAAAGGAAAGCGACAAAAGATCAAAAGGGGATGACGGAGGATATGAAGGTAAGATATTTTTGCAGATTGATTTGATCTTAAAAGAGAAATAGACGGAAGACGCTTACACGCTATGAAAAGGGCGTGTCATGAGTAAAAAAAGGCGTGGGCAATTCGAATTCCAGAAGTCTATTGCCAAATTAGTAAAATATTGTAATGAATTCGTTAAACATGTTAATAAAACTGGCGTCCAGCGTCCAACGGCAAAGCCGAACTGCGCAGGGCCCAAACGCAATATTAAAGGCCCCCCTTTAAAATTATTTCAAAATTCCTCCTTTTTTTAAAAATTTTGATTCCCCTCTTGAGAGGTTTTATTTAAAAAAGAAATTTTTTGGACATTGCTGGAACTCAGAATCCAGTGGAAACCCTAAAATTTTGATATTTTTCATCAAATTCTACCAGTTTCAGTACCTTAATAATTTTGATTCCCTTTAATTCAAATGAGGATCCTTCCTAAGGTCCTACAGAAGATTTGCCAAAAGTCATAAAAGTTTTTTACATTGCTGGAATTAACAAATTCGACGAAATAGCAAATATTTAAATTTGTCTATTAGATAACGTTAAATTTTAATACTCTTAAATTTTGCTTCCCGTTAATTTGTATGGGAGATCCTTCCTAAGGTCCTACAGAACATTTGCCTAAAGTTAAAGAATTTTTGGACATTGCTGGAACTCATAATCCAGTGGAAACCTTAAAATTTTGATATTTTTCATTAAATTCTACAAGTTTTAGTACCTTAATAATTTTGCTCCCCTTTAATTCAAATTAGGGATCCTTCTTAAGGTCATACAGAAGATTTGCCGAAAATATAGAATTTTTGGACATTGCTGGAACTCAGAATCCAGTGGAAACCCTGAAATTCTGATATTTTATATCAATTTTGCAAGTTTTAGTACTTTAAGAATTTTGTTCCCCTTTAATTCAAAAGAAGAATCCTTCTTAAGGTCCTACAGAAGATTTGCCTAAAGGTATAGAATTTTTGGACATTGCTGGAACTTAGAATCCAGTGGAAACACTGAAATTCTGATATTTTTCATCAATTTTGCAAGTTTTAGTATTTAGTACTTTAATAATAAAACTCAGAATCCAGTGAAAACCCTAAAATTTTGATATTTTCCAACAAATTCTAAAAGTTTTAGTAACTTAATAATTTTGCGCCCCTTTAATTTAAATATGGGATCCTTCCCAAGGTCCTACAGAGGATTTGCCGAAAGTTATAGAAATTTTAGACATTGCTGGGATTACGAAATTCGCCGAAATAGCAAATTTTTGAGTTTTTCTATTAAATAACCTTAAATTTTAATACTCCTATACCCGGTTGCAGAAAGCATGATTAGTACTTTGAATGTTTAACGAAATGTCAGATTTTGACAGGTTGCCTATTAAAACCAATGAATAACACTGACATAACATTCTGTTAAACATTCTAAACCTTGATTACCTTTTGTGCAACCCGGGGTTAAATTCGTATGGAAGATCCTTCCTAAGGTCCTACAAAACATTTGCCTAGAGTTATGGAATGTTTGGACATTGCTGGAATTAAGAAATTCGCCGAAAGCCGGCTGTCAGTTTTAGCTCCATCCGTTAAACATCTTTGCTAGTTTTTTTCAAAGTTACTACATATTTTTTTATTGTTTTATAGGAAGAGAAAAGAAAGACCGGAAAGACGACAAATTTCGCAAAAACGGCAACATAGACAAACTGGATGGCGTTTGGATACCGAAGGATCAGAAGAAACCGCAAGATGAGCAAGAGGACGACAACTGTGTAGTAAAGTGTTTGTATGTAACGATGACTTGTTGTGAGTGTTCGATAATGTGATATTTTTTTATATTATAGCGTGGAAAATTTAAGAAATCTCATTTTTGCCAAAATTATCGAGTTTTTCAGAAACATTATGTTTCAATTAGCGTGTCCAGGATAATTAATAGTCCAGTAAATGAAGGGACAAAGCTGTAAATAAATCTGCACAGTTTTCCCTTGTGGCGCAATTATTAGGTCTTTGGGGATGCTTTCGAGCGAGAAAAAGTTTATCAACATTAACAGGTGGGAAAGGGCTGAAAATGGCCCCTCAAGGCCTTTAAAATGGGTTTCCCGCTATTATCTGCCAAAATATGCGAATTGGAGAATTTTTGTTTAGACAAAAAATGAAGATCGCCTTGTAATCTACAAAAATGGTTCTTATAATTTTTTTCGAAAAATCGATAGTTTTCAAGATAACGGAACCCAAAAGTCCCCTCATTTCAGATGCCGCTCTACCTCTAGAATGACACTATCTTCGTGGATTCACTTATAAGCGGGTGGACAAATTGTTCCATTACTCGGGCAATAATGTAATTTTTTTAATCATTCAAGTTTATCGGAATGGAAAAACCCGTACCTATCATTGCATATAAGTTTGGGTCCTTTCTTATTTTTCTAGGGTATTAAATAAAGCGGTCAAAGTTTTTTTTCACAATATTTTAAGAGAATTTCATTAATTTATTGATATGTCTTGAAAAAATGGTTTGTTACAAACATTTCTTTTTTATAATGAGACCTTAGCAAGTGTTCAATGATCCTAGAAAATTTCCTTGACAATCTTTCTTGCATTTTAATAAAAAGTTGTTTTGCCCATCTGCATTTTTTAGCCGTTTCCGGAGTTCTAGAAAATCTGTATGTCATGGATTTAACGACGGCCGTTTTTGCGAAAAATATTGGTGTTGCGAAAAAAATGGTAAGGACCATTTTTGTAGATTTTGAGGTGATCTCCATTTTCTGTTTGAACAAAAATTCTCTAGTTCGCATATTTTGGCAGATATTCGCGGGAAACTCATTTTTGGGACTTTGGGGGGCCATTTTCAGCGGGTTCCCACGTTGGAATCGCGATAAACTTTTTCTTGCTCGAAAGCATCCGCGAAGATCTAAGAATTTCGCCACAAATGAAAACTGTACACATCTATTTACAGCTTTGTGTACTTTCAGGTCTTCAGTTACTGGACTAAAGTGCCTTGAAGAATAAAAAATTAGTTTTATTTTAAATATAAGTAAATTATTTCCGTATATTTTTGTATGTATATAATGAGTCTCATATGTAACTGAAAAGAAACATTCATCTACAGGGTTAGCCAACGAGGGCAGAACAGGGCTAAATTTGTGGCTTTTCTCATATTTAAAAAAAGCAAAATAATCATCTTATGTATTTTGTCGGTAGAATCTAAAAGAATACTTAAAAAAATGCTTTCACTGACAACAAAAGAGATACGATATAAAAGTAACATTAAGGTTTCAATTAAAAGGATTTCGAATGTATTTTAGTAACGACAGGATTAATACAAATACTGAATATCCTGTCAAAGTCTAGCGTTTCTCACTACTTCAATGCATTGCGTTCTCACTACTTGTGTCCTCGTTGGACGACCCTGTAGGTACAGTAGCGGTCAAAAATATCGTTGGTAGCAAACTATTAGGATGTTTTTTGGCCGCTACAGTACACATTTGTAGTTCAAAAGACTGTTGTTTTGAACTATCGGTCGTGCGATGAATATAGAGTGTAAAAATATAAAAGTTTCTGTATTTAAGTTTTAGGAACCACCATTTTTACTTCAGTATTAATATATGATAATAAAAACAGTATATTTAATTGTGTTAGTTTTATTTAAAGCAAATTATCGAGACATGTTTTTTTATTCAAATTAAATGGTTTTGTCATTGGTAACACCAATATTATTCTTTTGTAACAATGCACACACAACATTTTTGAAATGTCCTTTCTTTTTTTATTTTCCGAATTTTACAGCTAAGCCTTTTCAACTGAAGGCTGGTTTTAACTATGGTATTTACCAGTGGCGGCTCGTCAGGGTAGGCAAGGTAGGCGCCGCCTACCTTGGAAAAATGCCTTAAATGTAATTTAAAAAATAAATATTTAATAAGTATATAAAATTATTATATTTCTAAAATTTAAAAAAAGAAAATGGTTACCGCTGGAGGCAAGAGCAAACTAAGACTAAAATAATATTATACCGTTGGTGCTTTCGATTTCCCGCCCAAAACATCTATCTCAGCCGCCTAATTTTGAAAAAGTGTAAGCAAATAAACAACTTCTGTCAAAATTTCTGTCTGACCCATCGCTCGCTTTTAGAGCGGGTTAAATACCGGGCTTAATTTTTATTTTAAAAAAAGGAATTTTTAAAAAGGGTTTTTTTAAAACCAAAAAAATTAATTTTTAAAATTTTTTTAAAATTCCCCCTTTTTTTGGTAAAAAAAAGGGCTTTTATTTTGGTTTTTAAAACGGGTTAAATTTTAAAAAATTGAAACCCCTTTTTTTTTAAATTTTTAACTTTTTCCCCCTTATTTTGAGGTCAAGAACACAAATTTGAGTTTTTTTTGATTTTTTAACGTTTTTCCAAAAAAAAAAAATACATTTTTTTTTTAATTTTACCTTCTCTGATTTTATTTTGCTACATAAAAAAAATAATAAAATTTTAGTCTTAACATAAATTAAAAAAGATGAAAAAAACAGAACGATAGACAATCCTTTACACCCCCTCCAATTCACCACCGATCTTGCAATTTCAATATTAAAACTTTTATTCATATTTTTAAAAATTAACGCATTGCTTCATCAAAAATATCCATATATAAGGAACACGAAAGCTCTGAGATCATCAGCTTGTAGAATCCAATAACTATTTCGGGTCTTTCGTGTTCCATATTTAGGATTTCCATATCGAGAATATTTTTGATCAAACTTTTGGGGTCGAGCGAAGCAAGGTTCGCATACCTTAAAAAAAAGTCATAAAGAAAACTATTAAACCTGGTAACAGGTCAACTTTTTTAAATTTCGAGTGAATTCGGACGTAAACGTTTTACCTACTTTTTATTGAAAATTAAGGTTTTTTCCTTACTTTTTAAGTGTTTTTTTTTTAATATTAAAAAGTATGAGTTTTTAAATATGTTTTCGTGCAAATGACAGAATTTAAAGGAATATGTCGAAAAATGAAATTAAACAATTCAATTATTATTTTTTTAAATACTATAAGAGGCAGCCAAAAAAACGCTTCGATTCATGTTTAACAATCAAAAAAAAA
>JAHBCN010023071.1:0-12966 GCA_019359885.1 Listronotus oregonensis | reverse complement strand
AAAGGAGTACATAACTTAGTCTTTTTAATATAAAAAATTTACACAATTTACTCCTAATTAATAGTTATAGTTAGTAGTTTAACGTTATTGGTTTAGCATATAATTCCTAACTACAATGAGTAGAATTGTGTAGCTGTCGATGACTGAAGTTCAATTTGGCCCATTTTAAACTGCAGTCGCTGGAGCCATTTGAGTAACATGGGATTATTCAAGTTATTGATTTTTCCTCTATCGTTTAAAACTTCTTGATAAATTGTTGGTGGGAAATTTCTACAGTTTTGTAGCCTTACTTGCAAATGTCCTGGTAACTAAAATAAGAATTTGTAAAAAATAAATATATATATATATATATATATATATATATATATATATATATATATATATATATATATATATATATATATATATATATATATATATATATATATATATAAAAAAAAAAAATTTTTTTTTTTTTTTTTTTTTTTTTTTTTTTTTTTTTTTTTTTTTTTTTTTTTTCCGCCAGCGGGACAAGGGAAATCCCATTAAATTTTAAGTAGTAAAAATAGGTCCCCTAATTTTTTAGAAAAAATGTTTTAGGTTTATTAAAGAGCACAATAATTCCAAAAAAAATAAAATTTGAGCATTTTTCAACCAACCTAAAGGTAAATTTAAATATTCCGCAACGTAGTTTTATTTCCCCCTGTATCTAGAAACAATAATAAAAACACCATATCGATTTATATAAATTTAATATTTTTATAATTATTAAAATAAAATTTTATAAAAATTTAAAAAAATTATTTATTTTAAATTTAAAAATTAAAAATAATAATTAAAAAATAAAAAAATTTTTAATTTAAAATAATTTGTGACGAAAAATCAGGATTTTAAATGTCAAATATTCCTCCTTTATAGAAAAACCCAAAGATTTATAAAACCATTTCATGTTGGCATTTACACATATTCGGGCAATTCGGCAAATAGTTTCCCTTAGCGGGTCTAAATTTTATATTTTTTATTTTTAAAATTAGTTTTTAAATGTCCCCCAAAAAAAAATCTTTTTTCGAAAATCCGGAGACCGGCTGGCCAAATATTGCGTGGTTCGGCCTATGATGTCGTTATTAAATGGTTGTTCAAGTATTCGCGCACGCTCTGGTACTGTGTGCTGGGCACCATCCATTTGATAAAATCTCTTGATTTTCACGTGCAAGGTTGTTCAAAGCAGGCAAAATTTGTTTCTCTAAAAGTTCCAGGAAATACTCCGCATTCAAATTTCGGTCAAGGAAAAATTGTCCAAGGATATGGTGGCCGAAAATTCCCGTCAAAACATTAATTTTTTGTGGATATTGAGTCCTTGTCTCAACAAATCGATTTTGGTTTTCGTTACTCCAGTACCGGCAATTTTGAATGTTGGGTTCGTTGTTCAATGTAAAAGTGCATTCGTCAGTAAAGCAAATATTTTGTAAAAACCTCTGTCAGTGTTTGTCCTCTCCATCATCTCAAAGCAAAATTCCTGTCGTCGTATTTCGTCCCGTCTCTTAATTCTTGGTGTCTTTCGTACTTGTAAGGTGGTATTTACATCTTTTTAAAATTCGAGATATTGTGGTGTGGTCTTGTCCAGTAATGTCCTCCAGTTGTCTCGTGCTAATGTTTCCTTCGGCCTCCTCTACACAAAGTATCACGTCTAAATCCCTCTCGTTTTGTACAATTTGTCTCTGATTTTACGTCGATTTTCTTCACATTTGAATTATTGATTACTATGCCTGTAGTTTCAAATTTTTTTATCGTCCGTCTATTGTCGATTTACTTTATTGGCCTATTGGGAAAATAGGCTGCAAGCATGTCCGCTACTCTTCGATAACTATTTCCCTGATAAAACAATTTTATAATAGTGATTTTTTTCTTGATTTGAGTAGTTCATTATTTAAAAATGATGTGACATTGATCTGACAACTTGAGAGTAAAAGGTTAAATAATTTTTCTGGTATTTTATTATAAACTTCTAATAATACAGGGCGCGTAAGAAGATAGGAGATTCGTAACTTATTTTAGCATTTATCTCTTAGCTGGCGGACTGAGAAGAACTGAAATTTGTACACTGGGTACAACTTTTCGTGCTCTTTAAAAAATCCTAATAATATTTTCTTCTAAAATAATTAGGGGAGCCAATATTGGACCACTTCAAAATTTACATGGGATTCCCTATGTCCCGCTCGACGGAGCATCACCCGGTATATATGATATATATATATATATATATATATATATATATATATATATATATATATATATATATATATATATATATATATATATATATATATATATATATATACAGGGGTTGTAAGTGGACCCCCGTTTATTGCTTTAAATATTCGAATTAAGAAATGTTTATCGAAAATATTTTATTTTGCTGCTCTATATTTTGCAAAAACTTTATAATGTATCAAAAAGCAGACAAGGAAAGTAATTTTTTTAAATGACTCCCTATATTTTTTTGTCACATTTTTGTTTTCTGCATTAAAACCTAGATATTTTTTGTCTGGCATATCATATCCCTATATTGTTTACGAGATATTCGCATTTAAATACAAATTTAAAATGGCAAAATCCGCTCATCTCTTAATGTTGTTTAACGTTTCTATGGTTTTAGCGGTTTTCGTGGAGTCATAAAACAGCCATAGTAATAAATAATAAGTAATTAGATATCACATGACGAGTAGAACTAGGCTAAACCTTAAACAAGAAAAAACCGATTTAAACATATTTATTTATATATTATTAAAACTGTTATTTTTTCATTTTTAGCCAGTTCCTATGGGTATTATGCCACTTTCTAAAAACCTCCGAAACCATAGAAACGTAAAACAACATTAAGAGATGAGCGGATTTTCCCTTCTCGAATATGCTGCGAATATCTCGTAAACAATTGAATATAGGGATATGATATGCCAGATAAAAAATATCTAGAATTTTATGCAGAAAACACAAATGTAACAAAAAATATAGGAAGTCATTTAAAAAAATTAACTTTGTCCTTGTACTGACTTTTTGATACACCCTGTATACATAACAATATAGAGCAGCAAAAACCAAAATATTTTTGTATAAAACATTTTTCCCAATTTGAATATTTAAAGCAATAAACGGGGGGTCCACTTCACAGACTTACCCTGTACATACAGGGTGTCCCAAAATATGTGGGCAATCTCTCGAAATCTAATAGAAAACCAAAAAATATTTTGACAAGCTTCCATAAAGTTTTTTCCTACGAGCCTTCCCTACGGAGATACAGGTACATAGGTACATAACTGACGACCCTGGAAATCGTTTTTTTTTTTGTAACCAGGCGTAATTTAATATTTTTTTAATATGATGGTTACTAGATGAGTCTTCTTAAAATGAACCCATCAAATCATATTTGGCTTATTTAGTTTGACAGGGACGGACTAGCTCTGACACAATAATAGCAATTTTTTTAACACCCTGTATGATAAAGGCTCAGCAATATTATTTTTGGATCGCTTTAACATTAAACTAAAAAAAAAGGTATTCTTGATTGACCCCGATAAAATGAACTGTTTACTAGAAATAAAATATCATGGTAAATTTTTTTACATTATACAGGGTGTTTTCTAATTATACGTTAATATTTAAGGAGGCAAATTTTGGGTCCACTTTAAGAAGAAAACTTCATATGAACTTATGTCCTAAACGTTTTAACTTTTGAGATACAGGGTGGTAAACTTTTTAAAAATAAATAATTTATTATTAATATCTGTAATACCACTTTGGATATTTTAATGAAATTTGGCATACATGTACTATGTATCAAGAAGCATTTTTTAGTGTACTACTTTTTTTTTTATTTGCCAAAATAGGCAGGTCAAATTCTGTACGAACGCCACCTGTAATAGTTTTGAGAATCTGTATAAGATTTACGACAGTCTTTATGATATTTTATTTTAATTTCGCCCTTTAAAATATCATTTTTTTGACAAAATTTCTTTTGCTAGATTGTCCTGCCTTTTTTCAGCACTTGATAGTAATGATATCAACCCTTGTATTTAGGTCTTTGTAAAACAGATTTGTATCCATCATACACAATTTTCTTACAAATTATTCGCTTTATTGTTTTAAAATTCTTAATACATACAGCACACTCTAAATTTCGACAACCACCACTACTAATGTATTACTACGCACGCTATCCGCATGCGGGGCTATTGGGTCCCGATAATACTTTTTTACGTCTAAAAATCGCTGTTGCCAAACGATACGCCCTAGGAAAAAAATTTTCAAAACTTTTTGGATTAATTGGCTATATTTTCTTTGCTGCATGTTGAAAATATTTTCAAAAATAAAAAAGTTGATCGATTGGTGAAAATTTCAATAAAAAAAATATATATTTTCAGTTTATCTGATTTTCAAAAGGGATGAAAGTGCAAACTGTGCCCAAACAATTTATAAGGTTAAAAGCGCTACAATGTGAGCTTTAATTTGACACAAAAATTTTTTTGGTATCTTTGATAGTTTTAAACTTATGGCGGTGGAAACGGAAAAAAATATATTTTTTTAAATTTCAAAAAAAATTACTTTTTATTAATTTAAAAAGTTTAAGACCACAAAAAAATGTCAGGAAGTTTAAAGGTGTATGGAAGCCCAAGCTAGGGCCCCATTGTTTAAAAAATCCAGCCCAGTATGAAAATAACTGTCAGAGTTGGCCCCGCCGATTCTGGCAATAAAAAAAATTCCCAAAATTTTAATGTGTTGCCTACTTAACACTGATAAATCAGTGTGAAGTTACCAAACCCTTATAATTTTATGGGGCCGGAGAGTTTTTGGATTGATCAAAACCTTTTATTTTAGTGTTTAGTGTTTATTAAATTGTGACTATAATTTTGTGTTTTTGTTTTTACTTATAATATCGTAACAAAATGACTAAGGTTGATGGTTTTTCTTGAAATTAAGGGGAAATAGTTTTTTTAATTTAGGTAATATTTTTTATATTTAAATTTTTGGTTCTTTTAAAGACTTAATTAGGTAACCCAAAAATAATAAATACAATTTGTAATAGAAAAAAAAATTTCAAGGAAATATTAGTGAAAAAAATGGAATTTAACTATCTTTTAGATGATTTCCCTCCACAATTTTGTGTATTTCTGGGAATTTAAAAAAAAATAAGGTTTCATTTATACTTTTTTTTCATTTAATAATTTGTACACCTTTTAAAGGATCAAAATTATTGATTACTGGGCAGACCACAAATTTTTAAAATTACAGGTCCCTCTAATTGAATGAAAGGAAGTACTTTTGGATTTTTTTTGGGGGGCTGAAAACCAAAAAAAAACGGCAATTTTCGTTTTCGAGATATTCATCATCAAATTGAAAATAAAAATAACCTTTTTTAATTTCCCCCTTTTTTTTTGCAAAAATTTAAATTTTTTCACTAAATTGGCACACAATATTTCACAAACACCTTTTTAAAAAATTTTTTTATGTTTATTTTACCCTTTTTTACACTTTTTTTTTTTAAGAAATATGGTTTCCTTTTAACTTAAAAAATTCCAATTTAATGGAAAAAGATGTAAAAAAAAAAAAAAAAGGGGTTTTAAAAAAGGGGTTTTTTTAAAATATCGGGGCCCCTTTGTGTAAAAACAAGAATTTTTACAAAAAAAAAGGGAATTTTGTGAAAATGAGGGTTTGTTTAATTTTCAATTTGATGGGAAGCCGGAAAAAAGTTGCGAAAAAAATATTTTTTCAATTTGTAATCACGCCCCAAAAAAAAACCCCGTATCCAAATTTGTCAAAATCGGAGAGGAGCAACTTTTGAGACAATACCATTTGTTTAAAAATAAATTAGATTTTTTGGGTTTTTTTTCTTTATTACAACTTTAAAATCGACAATGTAAAAACAAATATTTAACAAAAACTGTTACAATGGATACTCAGTACCAAAGGTTACTAAACATTTTTAACCACTGTTATTCTGTCTCATGAATGTTTGTTATTAGTAAAAAGTATATGCCTAAAAACAGTTATAAAAATTTCACTTTTTTAAAGTACAACCAGAATCTTTGGATTAGAATAAACTCATTTACACTATCTTGCCCTTCTTTTATCACAAAATTGGGATAAGTACATAATTTTATATACAATGTTTGAAATTTATTTTAAAAAAACGTGTTTTTATTTATTTACAAAGATTTTTGGTAAAATACAAAACTTTCAAAAATATTGACATTTAAATAGAAGGCAGTAAAGTGGGGCCATTTATTCTTTCCATATTATATAAAATGATATAAAATCTAATATTACACAATAATTTTAAATATTCTATAGTAGTATCCTTTAATAACCAACAATTTTGTGAAAAATAAAAAAAAAATAATGTTGGAATTTGGCATTTTATGATGTCAATTTTATAGATATTTAAAAAAGAATTATGGAATTTTTGGGCCCCGACCTACTATTCATTGCCAAATTCCGCGGGGCCAACCCCCCATTCCGCTGCCCTGCACGCCTGGACAATTTTGTTCTACAGTATTGGGCTTCCATACACCTTTAAACTTGCCAAATAGATTTGATGGGTTCATTTAAGAAGACTCGTCTAGTAACCATCATATAAAAAAATATTAAATTACGCCTAGTATTTTAAAAGTTATTTAAACCAAAACGATTTACAGGAGCGTCCGTTATGTACCTGTATCTCCGTAGGGGAGGGTCATAGGAAAAAAGTCTATGGGAACTTGTCATAATATTTTTAGGTTTTCTATTAGATTCCGAGAGATTGTCCACATATTCTGGGACACCCTGTATATATATTTGTGGAGTTTTTTTTTAAATGTAGTAAATGGATTATTAAACTTTATATTTTATTCTACTACTTATATTTCTTCGATTTCCATATACATTTGGCGAAAGGTGTGAAAAACTGCTTCGAACATTGTGCGATACACAATGTGCTATTTCGCTCTTGGGGCAGAGTAGTGGGGGGGGTTGAAGTAAGCTAGGGGATATGTACCGCACATTTTTCGGTTTCTATGGTAAAATAAAATATAAAGTTAGATAAATAATCAGTCACAGAATTAAGTTTAAGAATGTGTTGAAATTTGTTAAGATTATATACCTGAATTTGACTAGATGATAAAACTGGTGTCCAGAGGGGTAATAGCTTCGCCACGAAAGTAGATTGACATTCAATAAGGGCTTCCAACATACTTAAAAAATGGAGATTTACAATTTCACTCAGCTAAAAAAATCGGAATAAAACGTTATTTATCGACTTAATATTATAAATTATTTTGATAAAAAAAAGTAAAACTTTTTTAGGGACTTTTGTGATAGTTTAGTCGAGAAGTATGTCCTGCAAAAAATAGTTAGAAGGCTTCGAAAAATATGAGCGATAGCTCATTCGACGCGGAATGCAAGTCTGAGATAAGCGTTTTGAGGATTCTTTCTGCCAATAAAAATTGCAATTGTTATTAAGAAAAAACGAAAAAAAAAAGTCATTTCGATTTTTGATAACTCAAAAACCATAAGAGGTAGCGGAAATTGCAAAAAAGATCCTTGAAAAGGAGAAAATTTCCAATAAAAAAAGTCTACTCCCGTAGTTCTAGCTCCATTATTTATAATTTTAATTTAACGCTAAAAATGGGCCTTCGCTCAACATTTTTGGTTGCGCGCTCGGCGTCAAATCAGAGTGCGTCACACTAAATATATTTTTTTAGGATATCAAATATTAATTGACATTTTTTAAAAAATAATGGTGTATTCAGAACACTTGAAATAATCTATTCCCGTTGAAAATTTAACTTAAAGGTAATTTTTTAACAAGTTAGACAATTTTTTATTAACAAAATTGTTTCGAACTTTTGTTTTCATTGTACATCTTTAAAGTGTTTTGAATACACCATAGTTTTTTAAAATGTTTTAATTCATATTTAATACCCTAAAAAAAGTTAGTTAATGTGACGTACTCGGTTTTGACGCCGAGCGCGCAACCAAAAATGTCGCGGGGAGGCCCATTTTTAGCATTAAATTAAAATTATAAATAATGGAGAAAGGACTCCTCTTTCTCCTCTTCAAGATCTTTTTTGTAATTTCCGCTGTCACTTATGGTTTTTGAGTTATCATCCAAAATCGAAAGGCCTTTTTTATTTTGTTTTTTGTTAATAACAATTTCAATTTTTATTGGTAGAAAAAATCACCAAAACGCCTTTCTCAGATTTGCATTTTGCGTCGAAAGAGCTACCGCTCATATTTTTGAAGCCTTACAACTATTTTTCGCAGGAAACACACTTCTCGACTAGACTATAAATGCAGTATGGGGTAAAATCCATAGTATTCTACCTCCTCTACACAATGTCTTTTTAAAATATTTTGTAATATTTTATAATGTACGAAAAAAGGTTTATTTTAAAAAAGTGTTCCTTAACTTCCTAAAACTTACGGTTTTTGATTGCTGAACAAGCTGAAGAATACAAGGCGTGACCTTTCCCCAAAAATCGAACAAAATATTCATGGTGACATTGTATGCTTCTGTAATAGGAATATGGTGACTCAAACTTTGTTCCAAATAAACGGTCCAGAGTTGGCACAAAATAAACGTATGGAACAGTGATGACATGTGTAGAACACTGGCTTTGGGCTGATCAGCAAAACCTGACATAATAACTTGAATATTGTCGGCAATTTGACAGGAAGCTTCTTGAGGAATTGGCAGACTCATCATTGCTGTATTATTACTCCCCTGCAGTGCCGTATGCGTTAGAGAACCCAAAAGGAGCCAGGATAAGAGTCTTATGTGACCTATGCAATCCACAAATTCTCTGGGACTGAAAACAATGACTTAAAATAAATTTATAAAAAATAAGGAAGATATTTACCTTGTTTGGGTGGTAGAAGTGTTATATAACCAAGGGAAATACCTTGTAACCGCTCTGTTGTCTCTACCATTACCTTTGGTTATTTCTAAAGCTAAATACTGAGCAACGCTACATTTTATTATACCTCCTAGGGTGTCGTCGTTTAAACCTACTCCAATTCCTTTACAATAACTCTAAAAACAGAAATTGTAATTATACCGGGTACTTCACAAGTTTTGGCCTGGTTTTTAACACGTCTTCTATAAGGCGTTTCGGTTCTTTGACATAAACATTGTAAATCAAATACTTACCTTCATCTTTGATATCGTATGAAAATCAGATAAAAATTCTAATATATCTACTAAATTTAGTTTCATACACTCAGATATTCCAGTACTGCAGGCTGGTAAAGAGTCAAACAGAACCAAATTGCTATCTTTTATCACAACGTTTGTAGGTATATGACCACCAACATCCTAAAAATATTTGACCATTGAAACATACCACAAGGAAAAATATTCAATTTTTGGTTTGTGCATTTTTGGTTGCCTATTAATCGTTTATTAATAGGTCAGTCGAGAAGTGTGTTTCCTGCGAAAAATAGTTAAAAGGCTTCGAAAAAGATGGGTGATAGCTCATTGGACGCGGAATGCAAATCTAGGAAAGGAGGTTTGAGGATTTTTTCTGAACAAAACGAAAACAGCCATTTCGATTTTTGATGATAATTCAAACACCATAAGAGATAGTGAAAATTGCAAAAAAGATTCTTAAAGAAAAGGAAATTTTCAAAAAAAGTCCCAACTCCCGCTGAAAACGGGCCTCCGCGCGACCTTTTTGGTTTCGCGCTTGGAGTCATAATCGAGTACGTCACACTAAATAATTCTTTTAAGGGTATTAGATAGTTAATCAAAAAATTTTAAAAAATTATAATGTATTCAGAACACCTTAAAGAATTCATTCCAGTTAAAAATTTAACTAAAGTTAACTTTTAACAAACCATTCTGTACAAAATTGTTTCGAAATTTCGTCTTCATTGTACAATTAAAAAAAAAGTTTTAATAAGTGTAAAAATTTTTCGCTTCGTAGAGAACTTCTTATATACATACTTATCAAGATCACGCCATAAAAGCTTTAAAAAATTTATCCTTTGTTTATAATAATTTTAAAACTTTAACAAAATTTTTTACAATTATTTAATTTTTTTTTTTTATGTAAAATAAAAAATTTCTTTAAATTTCAAAATACATCATAATTTTTCAAAAATTTTCAATTTCAAAAAGGCCCCTTTTCAGCGTTAAATTAAAATTATAAATAATGGAGATAGAGTTCGGAAGCCGGGACCATTTTTTTGGAAATTTCTTCCTCTTGAAGAATCTTTTTTGCAGTTTCTGCTATCTCTTATGGTTTTTAAGTTATCATCAAAAATCGAAATGGCTTCTTTTTTTTTTTTTTGTTAATAACAATTGCAATTTTTATTGGCAGAAAAAATCATCAAAATGCCTTTCTCAGATTTGCATTCCTGCAACACACTTCTCAACTAGACTATGATAAAAATCATGCTTTAATGAGGGCTTTTAATGAACGATTTTATAAACCTTTATAAAGTACACGTAAAAAGCGCACAAAATAATTACCTGTAAAATCAAGTTGATTAACATCAGTAAATTTGAATCTGGAATCGTTGTTTTGAACTTTAAAGCTTGAACCAGTTCAAAAACCACCATTCTGCTGAAAATTAACTTATCTCTATCCTTTGTAAACGCTTTATTACACAGGTAACAAATTTCAACAAGGAGGTTGTACTTTAACGTATGAGTCTGGATTGCATAACTAAGCACTTTTGAAAATGGTTCCAAAATACCCTAAAAAAAGGTTGAATTTTATTTTGTTTTAGTTTTATAGTCATAACTCTTACCTTAAACTGTGTTATTAAAGGCAGCTTGAAAATCGAAGCCATAATATGCAACAAAGAAGTGACGTCATCAAGAGCATTTAACATAAAAAGAAGCTTTCGATACAGTATTTCTAGTTGCTGCAATACAGTTCCCCACATGGGAGTTGTGGGGCCTAGGGCGGCCTCTAACGGTAAACAACTCAAATAGGATGCCATATTAGATAGGATTGTGGGCATCATATCTATGGGTATGGTTTTCTTTGAATTTAAAGTTTCCAGGAGAAGTTGCAACGGAGCCACTGGATTTAGCTCATTAAAATCTACCAGTGAATGAATTACACTTTTGAAAAAATGCAGTCTTACGTGTTCTGTAAATAGAAAAATAAATAAACAAATTAGTATTATTGAATGTTAAAAAAGGTTAAGTTTTTTACTACCTGATGCTTTGGTCTGAAACATCTGCATAAAAATACCATTGGGTGCAAGCTGGTGCAACACACAGCGTAGAAACTGATGGGCTACACTTACAGCACCTCCAGGAAGGTGTATACTGCTTTCGCATTGCCATGGATATGAGGCGTTAGTAGCAATTCTAAAAAATATAACTTATTACTAGATTTTTTTTTAGTTTTTTGTGTCATCTAGTGTTCAAAGAAAAATTTTTAAAGTGATCGTATTTATTTAGTTCAGTTAAAAGCAAAAAATCTTGATAACAATTATAATATGCATCGCCAGACTGGTCATAGGATATCCCATGTAAATTTGGATACATTAAAATATCGGCTCCCCTATTGAATTTACAACAAAAATGTATTAGACTATTTTGAAGACTTTGATAAGATTAGCTTACATGCTAAATTCCGTTTTTTTCTGAGAAGGCAACTAAAATTTATTTAAGACAAACTATTTGTTGCATACCTGCTACATACCTTAATGAATCCACCAGTAATAAATAAAATATCTTGTCAACTTTTTAATTCACGTTTTACTTTGTAATAGTTATTTTAACATGTTTTAAAGTATTCAAGAGAAAATAATGGTTGTAATCATTTAACAAATACAAGTAAGTAATTACATTGAATTACATAATGAGATTTTTACATAATTGAACAATTTTATAGGAAGGTGAAAAACACACTTAAAAACTGTCTAAAAATACGTTTTAACACAACACATTGAAACTAAAAGCTAATGTTTTTTAATTAGATGCTCAAACAGACCTCCGTTTACTGCTAAGCAATATCCTAAACGGTTATTATTCTAAATTTTGATAACTCAAATTTGTATAAATAACATTTTTTATATGACCCCAAAGGAAGAAAGTCGTTTGGCGAAAGATCAGGAGACCTAGCTGGCCAATTTATGGTGTAATTTGGTCCTATAGTGAGTCCATTGAAAACATTTTGAACATATTCCCTTACTTCTCGTGAATTGTGTGCAGGACAACTATCCATTTGAAACCAAATGTCTTGATTGTCAGGTGCAACTTCTTCCAATGCCGGCCCCACTTGATTTTGTAATAGTTCTAAAAAAGTTTCTGTTCCCAAATTGTGATTCAAGAAAAAAGGTCCAATAATCCGATGTCCTTTTGAGGGTATTGAGTCCTTGTAGATACAAATCTGTGTTCATTTTCTTTGCTCCAGTATCTGATGTTTTGAACGTTTGGTTCATTGTTTAATGTGAAGGTGCATTCGTCACTAAAACAAATATTGCGTAAGAAGTCCCTATCGTTATTCGCCATTTCCATAACTTCAAAACAAAAATCTGCTCTTCGGATCTCATCGCCTTCCCTTAATTCCTGATGTCTTTGATATTTGTACGGATGATATTTATATTTCTTTAATTTGCGTAGTACTGTGCTGTGATCCTTTCCTACAACTTTGCCAAGAAGCCTGGTGCTAATTCCTTTATTTTCTTCTACATGAAGTAAAACATCTAAATCGGCATTAACATGTCGGATACTCTTCGATAACTATTTTCCATGTAATACCACTTAATCATTGTTATTTTATCTTCAATACTGTAAAACATTTTGAAATAACTAATACAAAGTAAAACGTCAATTAGAAAGTTGACAAGACATTTTATTTATTACTGGTGGATTCATTAAGGTATGTAGCAGGTATGCAACGATTTTACAAATAGTTTTTCTTAAATTACTTTCAATTGCCTTATCAATATTGCTGACCTTGTATTGCAGAAATATTTTTTTTACTGAAAAAA
>JAHBCN010023070.1:0-12870 GCA_019359885.1 Listronotus oregonensis | reverse complement strand
AAATATAATTATTTTATTAAAAAATAATTTTTTTTATAATATTAATTTTTATACAGGGTGTTACAGAATAAGATGCTGACCCTTTGGGTGTCAATCCTTGGGGAGAAAATAACGTTTCTTCAAATAACTTTAATAATTTCCCTAGATATGTTTATGAAATTTTGACACCCTCTGACTATCAACAGCCATTTTTTGATGTATGAGATTTTTTAAAGTTTAACCAGTGGCTCCGTACAGGAACGTAGACTAAATTTTTTTAAAACATATTATAGACAAACCCCAAAACAACCCCGATACGTCACGGCCATATGGAAAAACCGAAAAAAGTGACGTATCGGTTTATTCTAACAGCGTTCGATCTACCCACTGTTTTTTTCGAAAAATAAAAACTTTTTTTATAATCTTCATCCTTTTTTGGGAAAATTTTGATTTTTGCCTTTTTTCGTCTGCTGCAATTTTCAAAAAAAAATTAAAACATTTTTATGCAATGGTCAATTTATTAAAAAAAAAAATAATTTAATTATTTCATTAAAAAACATATGTATGTATTTTATTTTCCCAATTTAAAAAAGAAGCATTGTACAACGCGGTTCAAATCAGTTCCCCCCGAATACACAGGATGTTTATTACAAGGGGCAAAAATTTTAAAGGACCATTCCTAGGAGTATTCAAAGGATATTTTGCCCTTTTGATGTTTTTTATAGGGCGATTTGTTTCAAGTACGGGTAAAAAAAATTTCAACCATCCAATTTTGATAATTGTTAAATTATTTATACCCAAAAATAAAAATATAGCCATTAAACTGCCCTGGTACCAAGTAAAAAAAATCTGCAATTTGGGTTTTTAACAATATTCCGATCACTACAAACGGCTGCAGATTCAATTTGAATTATGTCTCGTAAGTGATCATTTTGTATATGTCGAATATGTTGAAAATGATCGACTGATTGTCTATTTGACGTGTATTTTCTTTGTTTAATACCTAATCTTCAACAGTTCTTGTAGATTAAGAAATATTACATGTCTGTAGTTTTTGGTAATACATTCTTATTTTAGAAATTCTTTTTCGACCCGTAACTTCGAAACAAAGCACCCTATCAAAAATCATCAAAGGACAAAATAATCTTAGAATAGTCCAAGGAATAGTCCCTTAAATTTGTGCCGCATGTTTAATAAACACCCTGTATATTTTTTTAATTTTGTATTTTTTTTAATTAGGTATTATTTTAAAAATACATAATTTTAATTTATTTATAATTTCATTTTATTCTTATACCAAGTCTTACATCGATCGATATCATCCGCTGTCTCCGTGTGATCGGTATCCCCTGTGTTACCAGAATGATATCTCAGTCAACAGTAAAAGTGAACCAAAAATTTGCGTATCTGTACAGTAGTTTTTATTTATTTATTTTTTAATAATATAATAAAAAACAACAATATAAATTATAAAAGTCCCAATCTATAGCCTTATACAGGGTGTCTCAAAAGGTATGGTCCAAAGTTTGGAATCATGTAGATTGGATCAAAATAAGGTAACAACTTCATATAACTTTTTGCTCTATTCCCCTTCTTGCATTAACTGCTATATACATGCCCCGAAACCATCAAAGATACCAGGTCCAAACTATCAAATTTGTAAAAAACTTCAAAATTTTTGCAGTGTTGCCATATTTAACATTTTGACCTTACTGGTAGATTCCCCTGATTTCATGGAAAAAGATACTTTATCTTTATTGATTGGACGAGCGGTTTTTGCGTAAAATGCATTTAAAATCATTAAGGTATACTGGAGGGCTCTCAAGAAGAAATACCCTGGGGCTTTCAATAAGGTGTACTTAAGGACTCCCTATGAATCTTATGTCAAAATCTACTCAAAGAAGTCAATTTTTAGCTAAAAACTATAAATTAAAATAAAAAAAACCTAATGTATTTTAACCAAACAAAAATAATAATAAAAACAATAAAACCATACAGCAAAGAAGAAACTTTACGATTATTAGTAGAATAACAAAAAAAAAACTGCTATGCGTAAATTTAACTAAGGTATGTCTTCAAAGTGAGCACCCTGTACAGCTACACATTTTCTTAATTTGCTAAGACATGCTCTTTGAACTTGAAACATGTTGGGATTATTCCTTATTGCAGTGCAACGAAACATATTTCTTTCTAATAAATCTTCAAATAAGATCAAGACGGCCACTTTCGCTTTTATTTATAATTTTTAGCTGAAAATTGACTTCTGGTAGTAGATTTTGACATAAGATTATAGGGGGTCCTTAAGTACACCTTATTGAGAGCCCCAGGGTATATCTTATCGAGTGCGCTCGAGTACACCTTAATGATTTTAAATGCATTTTACGCGAAAACCGCTCGTCCAATCAATAAAGATAAAGTATCCCTTTTTTCCATAGAAAACTCAGGGGAATCTACCAGTAAGGTCAAAATGTTAAATATGGCAACACTGCAAAAATTTTGAAGTTTTTTACAAATTTGATAGTCCGGACCTGGTATCTTTGATGGTTTCGGGGTATGTTTATAGCAGTTAATGCAAGACAGTTATTAGCTATAATTAATCAACAAAAAAAAATCCAGATCGTACAAGCCGTTCAAAAGTTATTAATAAAAAATCGATTTTCAATTGTTACCTTTAAGAGCTAATAGCTCGGTAAAGAAGGGGCATAGAGCAAAAAGTTATATGCAGTTGTTACCCTATTTTGATCCAATCTACATACATATGATTGAGGAAGGATAAGGCATCTCCTCGGTAGCACAGTGGGCAGAGTCTCATCTCGCCCAGCGAGTTCAATCCCCAGTCGGGAAGACATATTTAGGTAGTAGTTATTTAAAATAACTTCCGTGGAAGCGCAACCGCGTTGTCTAAAAGGTGCTGTGAAATGCAAAATTTGCATGTTTCAGTGCTTTGACAACGTTGACGGAACTGGGGAGAAATGGGTTAAACATCGAAAACCGACACCCACGGTACTTTAGTACTTAGGTTTTAATCCTTCGTCGGCTGTTATAAAGTTTTAAAAGGATAATAAATTTAGTCAAAAATGCCACAAAGTTGGAAACCTAAGAGAGTTGTTTTCAAAACACATTTTTTTACATGTAGCCCAAAAGTGTACCAATAAAAA
Source organism: Listronotus oregonensis (assembly GCA_019359885.1). Taxonomy (NCBI): domain Eukaryota; kingdom Metazoa; phylum Arthropoda; class Insecta; order Coleoptera; family Curculionidae; genus Listronotus; species Listronotus oregonensis. Next base: position 9,733 of record JAHBCN010023070.1, on the reverse strand, counting down.
TAAAAACAAATCAGACACAAATATAAAATAAAAGCTAACCACTGCCTCGGTGATGCCCAAACAAGCTTTAAAGCCACGCCGCAACTGTTTACCAAGATGTGATTTGGACTTTAAGCCTCGGATTACACCATACAAATAAATGACGTATCTCTTAGCATGTTAAAATGTGCGGTTTTTGATTTCTTAAAGGTTGCTATAGAATACAAATTGAAATTTACGAAAAAGTTGCATTAAATTTAATAAACATATTATTATACAACTTTGCTGTACCAAATAATGTCAACAGTAGATCTCCTGTGAAAACTTCTGAGATCTGGCAACACTGCATTCCATTTGGAACTAATTAGGCAACCATCCAGGACTACGGCGGTCGATATATATATATATATATATATATATATATATATATATATATATATATATATATATATATATATATATATATATATATATATATATATATAGAAAAATCTGAAACCAGAGTAGTGGAAATGCAGTCAATTGAAAAGGTCACTTTAAATAATTAACTCTTTATTGAAAAAGTCGAGCTTTCGGAAAAACTTTTTCCCATCATCAGGACAATCTAAAAATAAAAGAAAATGATTCTTGTTAGTGAAACTAATAAAAATAATTCTCCTTTTTACAAAGTTCTTACCATATGTGAGTTGAAAACATGAAACAGGTTTAATACCAATGAAGAACAAAACTTTATTCACATTCCTCCTTAAACTACATTGACTTTAACCTAGTTTTTAGCACGTGGATCGTTGCCACCATGTTACTAACAAGACTTTTACGGAGTGAAAAGAATATAACAAAAAGCAAAAGAATTTATAGTTAAAAAAACTTACAAAAAAACAAGTACGATTTTAAAACTTAACGACCAATGGGCGCTGTCAGTTGAACAAGGAATAAGAAATTTGATATAATGATTTTAAAAAACCTTGGATTTTCCATTTTTAAGATTCGGACATCATAGGCCGCACCATGCAGAACTGACAGAGCCATCTGTCGTGGTACCTAGGTAATTATTTATACACTGCTCACAATTGAGAGTTTGCAGATGCATTATTGTGAAGGTTTAAAAACTGATTTTATTTTAATAATAATAATAATAATAGGAAAAAAAAAAGAAAAAGAAAATTGAATTTCTCTTTTCCTTTTGTAAAATAAACAGGTAAAACAATATGATGGTATGAAAATGAATACCATTTACAAAGGTTTTAAATTAATAGATTGTAATATCTATGTACCTACAAAATGCAAAATTTAGATGCTTATTTCTGAATTTAACGAAAAATTGTTATCGTTTTTTTGGTACGAGAGAATATAATTATAAATGGAGCTAAGATTTTGGATATCACTCCTTTTATTTATAGATTTTGGTTGTAAGTAAATATGTACCATTTCTAGGAAAGTTCTTTTGTACCAATTGTCTGCTCTATCCAAAATTATTGCATTCTGCCAGTCCATAGCGTGTCCAGCAGTGTTTACATGTTGAGAGAGTGCACAAGAAAAGTCTTGTTAGTAACATGGTGGCAACAATCCACGTGCTAAAAACTAGGTTAAAGTCAATGTAGTTTAAGGAGGAATGTGAATGAAGTTTTGTTCTTCATTGGTATTAAACCTGTTTCATGTTTTCAACTCACATATGGTAAGAACTTTGTAAAAAGGAGAATTATTTTTGTTGGTTTCACTAACAAGAATCATTTTCTTTTATTTTTAGATTGTCCTGATGATGGAAAAAAGTTTTTCCGAAAGCTCGACTTTTTCAATAAAGAGTTAATTATTTAAAGTGGCCTTTTCAATTGACTGCATTTCCACTACTCTGGTTTCAGATTTCTTCTTTAACTAGTCAGTCACGACTACCCTTCCTCTCTTCTACCCTTCTTGAGCTTTGTTATAAATAATGACAAAAAGGTAGAAATTCTTTGGGCATAGAGGCTCCTTAATAAATGAAAGAAAAATAAAATAAAATATCCTGGTAGGTATGATTACTAAGGTTGGTTGTTTTAAAATTACGAGGCCTCCAAATATATGGATAACCCCGGGTCCAGCCAATCCGATTACACGTGTTTCACCCTTGTTGGGGATGGTCACACCGAATGTAGGCCGTAGACACCCTGGAGAGTAAACCAGTTACCTTTTGAACATCTGTATCATAATACAGCTGAACGTTAGAAGCAACTAGCGCCATCTCGTCAAGTAATTTCAAAACAACCAATCTTAGTATCGACAGGCTAAGATGTTAATGTGCGCCATGTAGGTGTATTACGCAAAAACAGTCAGAAGTTGCTTACAACAACACACTTAATGAAAAATGGCTTCCCATTAGTTCACGGATATGTGAATTTCGAATGAGCTCTTTTGCCAATTCCAAGTAGGTGACGTGCAGCATGACTGAAAACGTGATTTAATAAACGGGGGAAACGCAGTATTTTCACCCAACTGCAATTTAATAAATAAAATTAAACTTCTTGAGCCTCGTTATAAATAATAACAAAAAGGTAGAAATTCTTTGGGCATAGGGAGAATTTCTACCTTTTTGTTATTATTTATAACAAGGCTCAAGAAGTTTAATTTTATTTATTAAATTGCAGTTGCGTGAAAATACTGCGTTTCCCCGTTTTATTAAATCACGTTTTCAGTCATGCTGAGTCACACGGAAAAGAGCTCATTCGAAATTCACATATCCATGAACTAATGGGAAGCCCTTTTTCATTAAGTGTGTTGTTGTAAGCAACTTCTGACTGTTTTTGCGTAATACACCTACATGGCGCACATTAACATCTTAGCCTGTCGATACTAAGATTGGTTGTTTTAAAGTTCCTCAATTTTCATGCTAGAAAAATTTTCCAAAAAGCATTTTAACGGTAAATACAAGACCTACAAAGTCATGTAGGATTGATATTTTTTCCACTCTTATTCTGAAAAAGGGCTAGGGTTGAAGGGTCCGAAAATGGTACTGGTCAACCACTAGCCACAACTTTTGAGAGCCATATCTCCCTCAATTTTACATTTACGAAAAAACCTTAAATAAAAATTTCAGTGACAAAAAAAGCAAACTTTTTGGTATTTTGTAATTTTTACATATCTGGCTTATTTTTTGACCCTTATTGAAAAAACTTTTTTATAGAAATTTCAAAAATCGTTTCTGACTTTAAATTGTTATCGTTTTAAAATTAAGGCTTGTCCATCGTTTAAACTTACAGAATTATTTAAATGGTATATAAAGGAAGTGTAATAGAAGGCCTAACAAATATTTTGTCACGGTTAGTTTTTGTTCCTAGGTTTGTTTTTAATAATTTGGTTTGTTTACCTTAGTAATTGCTGGGTTACTTCTGTCTTTCTATCGCCTTTGGTATCCTACCTTATGCTTTACGTTGCTTTTTTTCCCTTGCAGTATGGTGTACTAAAAAATTAACATAAGATACCTCGAGTCGATAACTGGCCTTAATTTTGTTCGATGCAACATTAATTTTGAGGTACATCTTTCACTATTGACTAAACCAAGCTTATTAAGTAGGTTAGATTCACTTTGTATAAATCAATAGTTTCTAATTTAAGCAGGGACTTACCTTTAAAATGTTTGTATTTTGAATTAAACCATTTCAGGGGTTCGTAATCAAATTTTGTTTCTCTTAGGTATTCGGTATGGTTTTTCCCCCTATATACAATCCTCGACAGCTTGTAGGTTTGTCTAGAAATTACATTTCCTTAGCAGTTTTGCTTTTATTGGCTATGTAGAAAGGGTTGTTTACATTACCTTCCGTATTTACCTTAGTTTGTTTACTTTTATTTTCCATTCTCAACAGTTGTCGTGGGTTCACAAGGGCCAGCGCAGTTTCCTTTGCCTCTAGAGTCTCTTTTGTACAAGTTCTTTGTATTTTATCCTCTTTGCTTTAAAATTGTAAACATTTATTATTCTGGCTTGTTGTATAATTTTGTTTGAATATATTTTTGACAGTTCGAGGGAATGTTATTTGGGCAGCGTGGGTAGGCAACTCAAAATTTGTAACGATGTTACCAATCCAGTGGCGAGAAAATTCCTAGAATTAGCAGCGATGTGCGTGCGCCCACTGGTACTTTTTGAGAAGGACAAAGGGCCATCGGCCATGTTTTACCACTTTCACGTCAATCTTCAAGCCGAGAACTAGGAAAATTTGCAGCTACTGGTATTCAAGCCATCTTTGTAGGATTTGTGCTGCAAATTTCCCAAAAATCTTTCCCGATTTAAGTTACCTTTGGTTTTGTGTGAATTTTGTTGGTTGCGTTGCCTTTTTGGCTGTTTCGGGAAAGAAATCTGCATTGCAGGACTTGCAGTTCGACGCCGCAGGGATCACGTGTCAGTTGAAAATACCCCTTAACATCTTGGGTAAGTTCTTCTAGACTTATTTTAACTGAGTATTTTCCGTATAAAACGGTACATTAATAGATTTATTGGGGTTTTCTTACGACGCGCTGGTGGTTCAGGGGATTTTCATTATTTTTTTTGTATATTACGTCATGCGTTGGGCAAGTCGAATTTCGGTAAGAATTAATTATTAATTACCCTAATTACATCAATTTAAGGGGTTTGTTGTGGTCAATTTATTGCGAAAATCGCAGTTTTATTGAATTATTCTTTTTTGTTGTTTTTTTTTGACAGTTACGTTAATTGGCTACGCTAATTAGCGTTAAAGTTTTAATAAATCGCCGTTAGATGGCGCTTGTGTATAAATTCTTTGTTTCTTTTAGTATTAATTAATTTTCTGGGGTTAAATTACCTTCTTTTAGTAATAAATTTTTAATTACTAAGTTTTCTTGTCATAATTTTTCTTTTTGAGACTTTTATTCAGGGTATAAGTATCTGGGTGACTGTTCGAGACCTATTTATTATTTAAATTGTCAATTTAGTAGGCCGGAGAGGCTTTTGTCATACTTAACAAAAATTAGTTATTTATTTTTTTTTACCTTATTTAATTTGTTTTGGGCTTTAGTTAAGCCAAGATGGCTTATACCTACGATTAAATACAATCGTATAGGATTTTTATTTTACACGAGTTAAGTGATTGTTAATTAACTTTTGGTAGCTAGGGAATATGTTCTTTTTTTTAGGTGCCAATGGAATAGGGCATAAATTTTTTTGTAAACTAGTTTACTAAAACAAGTTTTTTTTGTTATCTTAATTTAATAGGATTTTTTATTGTTATATGTTTAATTAACGTTGCTTACTTAATAAGTAATTATTTTTTTGTTTACTGAAAGGTCTCGAACCAAGCACCAGATTTTAAAGTTTTCTTATATTAACCTTTTTTTTAATGAAACACATACAGTATGGGATTTGAGGGAATTTTCTTGGGATTTTTAAAGTCGCTTAATTATCTTACGTTTTATTGGGTTTTAATTAGTATTGAATTTTGTAGGGTTCTTCGGACGGGCCATTATTCTGCTGGGCCATTAATTTTTTTAAAACAGTTTTCGCTTTGGTTTGGAGGGGCCATCAATTTGGTAGAAGTTTTCTTGGGACGGGTCAGAGATAGTGACCATTTAACTGTTAATGTGTTGTTTGTAGTTTTGGACACAATCCCTCTTCACGGTGTAGTGGCTGGCACACCTGCCATCACTTGGATTCAACAAAACAGGCAACATTAAAATTAACTTACTAACAATTTTTTTTGTAACACTTTTCAAGAAACAATTTAGGACTCTACCTTTTAAATTTTTACCATATTGTTATAAATTATTTGCGGCCCTTTCTTTTATTTTTATTGTAATATATTTTTTTGGTAAATCTTAATTTTCTTATTGGTTTTCAAATGGTGCACCTGGTCATTAAATTATTGTTAATTAAATAAGCGGTATTTATATATATTTTTATATTTTATATATTTTCTTTGAAATTGTAGACTTATAGTTTTAATATTTATTCTTTTCATCAGTATAGAAAATTGAACAGTTATTAAGCGCATTCACCATTTCATTTTTATTATATGTATATATATTTTTGTAAACTTTTAAATTATAAATTTAAAATTTGTAATTTCATAACCTAGCGAATTCACCATTTTATTTTGATTATTTTTTTTGTGTAAACTTTAAATTACAAATTTATAATAAATTATATTAACTATTTGTTTTACATATAGTGTTTTATTTGGCTCGCCTAGTGTCTCCTTTTTCTAATGTTAATATTGTTTAGTAAAATTTTTCTTGTCTTTAAGTGGTAGTAAAGTTGAACGAGAGTTCCCAATTAAACCTTGGAAGGTCTCTGCTAGGCCTGGCACCAAAAGCAGTGGCGCCCAGTTTAACCCCCCCTACTCTCCGGCAAATGAGTTAGGGCATTTTTGCACGCTCTCTCTGCTACTCACCTTCAGCTTTACTGTACTTTTGCTATTTAATTGTTATTAATTTTATTTAAAAAAAAATAATAATAATATTTTTTTTAAAAGGCTGCCAACGGCCAAATAAAAGTTGGAAAAGTGTTTTTTTAGGCCAAAACACTTGGGCTAAAGTAACAGCGTGACAATTTTCAATTGGGGTGGTTTTGAAGGGGTTGTTTTGACCGTTGTTTCTACGAAAAAACTCGGCGTCTATCTTATTTTCCTCATAACTCAGGGCCTTTCATAAAAAATAAAAATGAAGGTCTTTTTAAGCACTATCAAAAACTTTTTATCAGTTTTTATCAAAAAATCCATCTTTTTTTTTATTTGAGATTGAAAGTTTAGATTTTTACTCCAAAAGCAAAAGTTGGCTTTTAATAAGCCATTACTCAGTCAATAATAGGTTTAAAGCAACCACAAATAAAACCATTTTCTTTTTTTTTTATTACCTACAACTTTGTTTATTATAGTCTTAGCGATGAAGCTCAAACTTTTTGAGATATTCGTGAAAAACCGTTCAAAAACATGGTAAAAAATAGAAATTTTAATCGCAAATAACTCAAAAAGTATTCGCTGTAGGAAAAAAGTTTATAGAAGAAAAATGACTGGTTGCTTTTACCGAGGTGGTTTTCACCCCCTCGGTAAAAGCAACCAACGATATCGGGGAGACTTTGAAGTAGAGGGTATGGACTACTTACTCTTAAATTTTTATAATTTTAGGAAGTGTTCTATATAATAAATAAAACGAATCCCCACCTAGCCTTCCGTACAGAATAAGAGGATATTGCTACTACTTTAAACATAAAAAATAATATTATTTTTAAATTTCTCCAATTATGGTATAAATATCGCGTAGGGGATCCTTAAAATACTAACTTACAAACATAAAAGAAACTCGAATCATTTTGGCGTAAACTAATAGCAGCAAGGATTTTATACAGACGTAACTGTATCCACTGACCTGTTCACACAAATAATTTTAAATGGCACACAGTTTCATATAAATTGTATTCACAAAAGAAATATTGAGATAGTCGTTCAAGAAAGCAATTTTTCGCCAAAATATAATGTGATTCATTTATTATAATGAAATATGTGCCTGTTGTTGCTTGCAGGAAAAGGGAAAGACAGATAATTTGTCGAGAAGAAAGTTTGCTCAAAATTCGGTTTTAAGGACGATATAAAATATTCAAACTTTTAATAAAATACTTTAAAACCAGAAGTGTTCTCATTGGCGTGCGTAAAATATACCACGTGTTGTCTCGAGTAAAAATAATTAAATGTTTATTTAAGTATTGTGCAAGCCTAGAGGCTGTTGTGCCTCAAACAAATAGGTCAGTAAATGAAGGCCGGAAAAACCCCAAACCTAAAGATCAGGTTGGGCCGTCAATTTTTTTTTTAATTTACATGTATAAATGTGTACATTAACCTCTGAAAATATCATATATGGAAAAATGTCCGCAAGAGCCTCAAAATGGCCCTTACGAGCCTGAAAATTCGTTTTTGGCCGATATCTGCCGAAATATGACACTTAGAGATTTGAGGTTTGGACAAGAATGAAGAGCAGTTCAGTACCTACAAAAATGGTCCCAATGATTTTTTTTGCTATCCTAATACTTCTTGTAAAAAAGGGGTCGCGGAAATCATCAGTCTTTGGAATTTAAAATTAGGATACTTTCTTATCAAAGTCTGGGACAGGGAGTCTGAAGATACATTGACCCACATGTTTTAAACTGCAAAGACTAATTGTAGATGGCGCCATTATTTTTTTCCCATTCACGAAATTATAACGACGATGAACATACCTTTAAGAATAATCTATTTCTCAACACCTCTGGTGTTGAAAACGTGATTATTTTTCTCGGTATAAGCCTTTGAGCTCCCTTTAACGAAAACGGAGCTAAAAATCTATCACTTAATCACCATTCCCTCACGCTTGTCTCGGATGCATATTCCTGGTTAGCATCATCAATCTCCTCCTGGTCTGTTAGGTCCAATCTTATTTCCGCTTGGTCTATTTTTTCTTCTGTTTCTTCCTTTTGCCCTTTTGTCTCTACCTCTACTCCTGTCTTTATATCTTCTCCTTCCTCTGCTTGTTCAGGTACGATTATATCTTCATTTTCCATATCCTTGTAATTAGAACACGGGCCTGAATGACATGAACCACAAACAATCGAGCACTTTAGTCCTGCTTTCATACATGAACATTGCTGGTTACAGCCCATCTTACACCCACAAGAACTTATTTTCTACAGGTCCGGATGGTCCGGCTCTTTTCTCGTCTGGATCGGTGATAATTCAGCTCCTGTACATTTCCACTTCCATTCTTTTGGCGGCAGTTCGTTCGCGAACCAATGCTGCACTTGTAAATATACCCGATATAAGTGCTGCTTTGCAGCTTCGTCGGTAGGGGGCAAGCCCGCAAGTTTAATCGGATATTTTTGTCGGTTAATCGTCCAAAAGTCTGGAATCTAAGGGCCCCGATATACCCGAGCATTTTTGAAAACTCCGAAAATCCAAAAAAACCGCCCTAAGAAAAACACGTTGTTTATAAAAATACACAAAAAATATTTATTGAATATTTTGGAATGTATTTAACACCTTTCTAAGCCTCATTATCCAAAAGGATTTGGTAAAAATATTCTTTATAAAAAAATTTGAACAGATTGATCGGAGGATTAAAATATCGAACCAAAACTAATTTTGGCTAGAGTTTTCAATATTCTAGAGAAACAAAAAATGAAACAGTAACAAGACATTATAGCTACAGGTTTCTTCTTTCTTACAAAATTTGAATCATGAAAAAATATGCATTTTTACGTGAGTAATTTAAAAATTTGTTCGCTTGGAAGTGTAAGTAGCTTAGAACGCCTTTCGAGATGCACAGGTGCAAAAAATACGCGGCGCGTTATCGTCCGGTTATCTCAAGAACCATCAAATTTCTAACAAAAGTGATGGGAACCATTTTTGCAGCTAATAAACTGCTCTTTATTTTCATCTAAACACGAATTGCGTAAGTATCATATTTCGGGAGATATCGGCCAATATAGTTGAAAAAACTAATTTTCGGGCTGTCCACAAGGGCCTGAAAATGGTCCATGGACATTTTTCTATCTACGATATTTTTAGAGGTCAATGAACAAATTGATACCTGCAAATTAAAAAAAAATTATGACGGCCCAACCTAATCTTCAGGTCCACAACTTCGTTTACTCAACTAAAACAGCTGAATTAAAATAAAGAAATATTATATCTTTAAGTATGCAGTAATAATGGAAGGTTTTATTTATAGGATTGAAAATGGCAAATTTTTGCCCAATGTTTTATAGACCAACAATATTTTTATTTTTTCGGTTTTCTATATAAAACAT
>JAHBCN010023069.1:0-12907 GCA_019359885.1 Listronotus oregonensis | reverse complement strand
AAAACGAAGGATACTCATATGGCTATGATATTCTAACTGATGAATCAATAATCTAAATAATAACATTTTAAATTTTAGTTAGTTTTAGTTTCTATAGTTTAAGTTTCTACCGGTAATTGTGGTAAAGTTGTCATGACCAAATAATTTAGAGTAAGATAAGTATATTAAGCCCTAAAATAGTCGACTACTTTGGAAACCTTCTTTTTATAAATGAATAATGATTTATGTTGTTAGCGGTAAAAGAGACATTTAAGGCCAGGACATCATCAATCATCTGACCTTCCAAAATAGCAGTCTTTGCCGCCTGATCGACTAGCTTATTTCCTATTAGCCCTAATTGGGCTTTTACCCATATAAATTTACATTTTATTTTCTTGGCAAGCAAAAAACACACGACCGGGGTTTTAACAGTTTAAAAGATGGAAAAACAAATTTGGGGTCGCAGAGTTACAGGGTTTTCCCGTATAATTGCGCACCCCTTTAAAATCTTTATTTTTATAGATAGAAAAAAATAGTTTATATAAAAGTTGCAGGATTTTTCATGAAGATTTTCATGGTGTAAGATATAAAAACAAATGATGATCGGAAAATTAACAAATCACTATCAACTTCGTTATTTTAAATGGAACACCCTGTATATGATTGAAAATTCAAATTCTGCTAATCTTCCTCTTTTCAAATATATATAACTTATCTATGTTCGGATAAACGAGTTGCAAGTTATTTGAATTTAAAATCTGTTCTTATAAGCCATAGTTAGCCATGGATACAACCCATAATTGACTTCTGTCAAATATTTTTTTTTGTTTGGTTTCCAAGACGAACCATGGCTAACGCGACTTAACTTTGCCAAACTTTGGGTTGTATCCATGGCTAAATATGGCTTATAAGAACAGATTTTAAATTCAAATAACTTGCAACTCGTTTATCCGAACATAGATAAGTTATATATATTTGAAAAGAGGAAGATTAGCAGAATTTGAATTTTCAATCATATACAGGGTGTTTCATTTAACCCTTAAGTACGGACACCTTTTTTTCCAACACTAATACGGACAGGGAGTCTCGCAGACTCCTCTTATTATATTTGAATAAAAAAATATAACAAACAGCATCAAGGTTATATTTATACATTAATAACATCAAATATGTTAATAAGAGGTTTATTAAAAATATACACTTAAATATTATTAAAAACAGAAGAAAAAAAAACATAAAAAAAATTGTATTCTTTTTTTAAATTTCAAAAACATAATATAACAAATGAGCTCTTGTTTATAATACTGTATCAAAAAAAAAATGTTAACATAAAACGGTAATAAAGCTAAGAAAAGCAAAACTAAGTTCTAAAATTGAAGGACATAAAAATCTGCACAGGAAACATTAACGCTAATTTTTTAGAGGTCTTCTGGGCCATGACAACAGTTTATACAACATTTACGAGAACACTGAAGGCATATGGGTTTTTTGCATGTTACGCAGGTATAGGCAGTTTTTCTTTTTAATCGGGAAGGGCATATATAGCAATATTTTCTGGTTTGTAGACGTGCTTCTTGCACCGGAGGTTCCGATATACTCAAAATTCGACGAATTAGACCCTTTATGTCTCTATTAACATGGGAATTTTCTAATCGATCTTTCAGATGATTTTGTACTAACTGGATGCTAAGATTTTAATAAAAATGAAACGTGACATATCATTATTGGGAAAGGAAGAGTATGTTATAAAAGAGTTTACACTGCAAATTTCTACCAGTTTATAGAAAATCGCCATTTGCCATCGTCGAGTTCGGCGACCACACATATATTTAGCACATTTCTCATCCATGGCATCCACTCCTCCTTTTGTACACTTATAAAAGGCGTTTATTTCAGTCTTTCCTGTTACTTCGTCAGTTGCTTTGCAATGGTACATAGTTGATAAAATAATAACTGCTTTATTTTTTTTAGGGGTATGTGAAACGATAGTCATATTTTTTGTAAATCCATAAAGTGTATCACCTTGTTTGCGATCTTTTCTAGGGAGATGCTCAGGAGGGATTTCCTTTTTATTTTTTCTAAGGGTCCCCACAAATGTCAGTTTATTTGCAAACAGGTGCTCAGCAAGTTCTACAGATAAAAACCAGTTGTCGCGGTGATATTTCTATTCGAATTATACAAACATTTAGCGACCTTTATTACTGATTGAGTTGGTTTACTGAGCTTTTTCTCTTCCATTGTCAATCCACGGCCGTCACTATCTTTGCCATCATAAATGTAGGCGTTGTATAAATATTGAGTTCTGGTTTCTGTTAGTGCCATTATTTTTATGCCATACTTTTCTGTTTTGAAGGGAATGTACATTTTAAATCTACATCTGCCCCGAAATCCCACCACCATCTCATCTATGCAAGCGTTTGCACCTATCTTATAAGAACTTTTAGCGTTTTCAATAAACATATCAAACAATTCACTTATAGCAGCTACTGGGTTTTCCTTCTTTCTTTCTTCCCTGTTGTCCGAATTGTCGAATCGTAAAGCTGTTAGTAATATTAAAAAAACGCTTAGTTGCAAATATACTTCTAATGTCTTCATCGTTGGATTTAAATATTGCAGTAAATAACAATAAACCCAAAAACGCCTGTAATTCCCGTACATCAATATCTACAAGCTCTGGTTTATTTTGCCTTTTATATTTTGTTCGCATGGAAGCTAATTTTTTGTTTGTCTACGTTATAATTAGTTCATACATCAGGACAGAAAACAATTGACAGAAGAATGTCTTGAGATTAGTATCATTTACAACTACACGTACCGCTGGTAAAGTTACGATATTATGCGCTGGAGTACGTACGATTTGTAGGTTCTTTTGTACTCCATTTAAATCTATTTTTGCCATATAAGTAATTTTTTTCTCGATTACTTTTACCTGTATGGTCACGATCTAGTTCGGCATTACTTTTATTCTCACCATCACTATCACTGTTAGAAATATCCATCTGCTGAGTTTTGTTATCGGGTTCATAGTCATCATCACTCAATTCTTGTTCGCTTGCTGTTTCATGCTCGCTCCCAATATACACATTTTCTTCAGGTTCAATGTCACTATTGTCACTCTCTAAACTTTCAAACCACTTTTTTGCGATTTCTTCAAAGTTACGGTCAAGAACACTGACCTTTTTAGATGTGCTAGGCTTTAAACTAGCCATGATAGTAAAATAATAAAAAATAAATTTACTAACGTTAACACTGACACGGAGTCTAGCAGACTCCTAGGTGCGTATATCTCAAGCAAATCAAATTTCACGATCCAGCCACTTTAACACCCTGCTGACAACTAAAAATGCAGAAGGTACTTGATACGACAGACGCTAGAAAAGTTTGTGGTGGGAGTAGCAGTAAGAAATTTATGCAGCGGAGTCTGTCAGACTCCGTGTCAGTAGTTAAGGGTTTTAAAATAACGAAGTTGATAGTGATTTGTTAATTTTCCGATCATCATTTGTTTTTCTATCTTACACCATAAAAATCTTCATGAAAAATCCTGCAACTTTCATGAAAACTATTTTTTTCTATCTCTAAAAATAAATATTTTAAAGGGGTGCGCAATTATACCGGAAAACCCTGTACATTAGGTGTGTTTTTTTAAAAAGGATTTTCTTAGTCTGGGATAGTCTAGAAAGGCTGATATCCTCTGTTCATGGCCTAAAGATAAGTAAGAGGCAGTCTGTTATTTCGAATATATTATAAGGATTAAGGAAGAAAATATTTCTGCAGGTAGCAAGTTTTGCAACTTTTTTTCCTGGGAGTCGTCTAGACCTAGTACCTGAGGCAGCGCAGCTTCCTGGGCTTTTTGTGCCTAATCTCCCATTTTTTTTTATACTAATCCTCCCACTAGTCGTGTTTCTTCTTTAAGTCTGTGTAACTCCGAGACTGATTGGTTAATACATTCCTGTGGCTCATCTTCAGTTGACCAAATTATGCCTGTGTTTTGTGATTCGACGCCTCACATTCGCACAGGATATGGTAGGCTGTTTCTTCCCCCTCGTCGCACATTCTGCAACTTGGGTCCCAAATGTATGACCCTATCTTGTGTGAGTTGGTATCTTTTTAGGTTGTCGTGCTCTGTTAGTAACTCTACTGGTATACGATGTCTTTTCCAACTTTGCCTGAGTAATTTTTCCTAACTCCTTTTGGATTTTATAAAGTCGATGTCCCACTCTACTGATGCTGGAACAGTATTCCTTGTGTTTGTTTTGGATCCATTCCCCAGTTTGCCCTTGTGCTGTGGTTTTGATGGTAAAGGGATAAATAAAAGAAAAAGACAAGACTTATATCAAACTTTACACTAATTAAGAATTGTTACATGCTGGTTTTTAAGAAAATTATCTATTAAAATAGGATTCTTTTGGACAAAAGTTATTTGTAATTCATTTATATATTTTAAGTCATAATATATGTTATTTCTTTTTATAAAGGCAACATAGGTTTTTGAAATAGGAAAAGGAATTCTTCCAGAGCTATTAAAAGACGTGTAGATTAATTATCAAGCTGGCGGAAAGATAGCGACTTTCTTTTAAGCCCATGGCATAATAATAAAGTGTTTTTAAATTTTTTATACGTGGGTAACGTAAATTAAAAGTTTCTACGCTAAATGGCGAAATTAAAGGTCTTAAACCCGAATAACAGCATATTGTTTGATTAAAAAAGGCGCAAATTTAAATAAGTAAAAAATGTTTACAATTTTAACAAAACTTAGATCCGTTAGATAAAATATATGTAATGGTCTTGAGTAGATCTGGCTTTATGAATTTTTTTTATAACTTTTAAGAGAGTCAAAAAATTTAAAGTATTTTTTTGCGCTATTTTTTGATATTTTATTAGAAAACTTTTAATCTTATCATTATTTTTGTTATTTTTTGAAGAATTAAAGTTTTAATATTTTGAAATAAATATTTAAGATAAACCTAAGAGAACAAATATTACTAAAACATAAAGGCAAATTTTAAAAAATCTCTTTACCTGCTATCTTTTTCAAAGTTATTTAAAACTTCTATTTTTCAAAAATAAAAAATAAAATGGATTTTTTAATTTGAAAATGGCGAAAAAAAATGATTTTAATTTTTTGATCCTGCTATCACCCTTAAATTTTGAAAATTCAATAAGCTAGATCTACTAAAGACATATAATATATTTTTTTACATGTAACGTGGATAATAAGCTTTGTTAAAAAAATATTAAATCTTTAAAACCTCGAAAATTAATTTCTGTAAAAATGTTGTGAAAAAAATTTGCATTATCCGCGATTTGAATCGTAAATCAAACAAAAAAAAAGGAAAGACAATAAATTTCAATTAACATAAACTGGAAATTTTAAAAATAAATCGTTTAATACCTCTTACCTAACTTATATTTTAGTTCATAAAACCTTGATCTTACGTTTGAGTGAACTTTTCTTATAATAAACAATTAACCGGCTAAAAAAACATAAATTAAATTTTTTATCTAACTTTAATTGAAAAATAAAGATTATATTACAAAATAATAACGACATCCAAAGACAAAAACAAAACGAAATGAATCTTCATATGTCAGAAAATAGTCAGTGATTTAATACGAATTGAAGCGTTAAATCTTGAATTTTTGATATAAGTTACTTTGAAAGAATTCTAAAAACGAACTGTAATTTTTTTTGAATTCACCCCGGGAAGGGGTAAAAAAATAAAAAGTGTTTTTTTTTGAAATTTTGAGAAAAACGGTAAGTCCTAGAAAAAAGTTTTAAATAAAAGTTGTAGAACGTAAAATTCTACATAAAATGATTTTATAACTTTTTTCCTAAAATTAAAATTAATGAAATAGGTAGCTAAAAGCTAGAGGATGATAACAGCAACTTTAAGAAATCATAAATTATTGGAAAATTAAAAAACTTATAGTTTTTTTTATTTATTTATATAATTAACAAATTTAATTCTAGAGAAAAAAAATCTCTAGAAGTAAAGTTGTAAATTATATAAATAATTTAAAAAAAACTATGAGTTTTTTAATTTTCCAATAATTTATGATTTTTTCAAGTTGCTGTTATCAACTCCTAGCTTCTAGCTACCCTATCTCAGCTAATTTTAATTTTAGGTAAAAAATTATATAATTATTTTTATGTAGAATTTTACGTTCTACAACTTTTATTTAAAACTTTTTTTCTAGGACTTACCGTTTCCTCAAAATTTCAAAAAAACACTTTTTTAATTTTTTTATACTCCTTCCCGGGGGTAAATTAAAAAAAAAAAAACAAGTTACAGTTCGTTTTTAGATTCTTCAAAGTAACATATTAAAAATTCAAGTTTTAACCTCAAATTCGTATTTCACGACCTATTTTCTTGGACTATCATGGCCAATAAAAATTTAGAGGAAAAAATAACAAACAAACAAAAATGGTATTACCTTGTATATAGAGTCTTTCTAAATACAGGAGGTTAAAATAATAAATATATAACGAATCAAGCTTTTACCTAAAAACACACCCAGTGTATCGCCAAGGGACAGCTCAGAAACGGAAACTAAGTGTCCTTGTCCTTTTATGTATTTATAACTTTTAAATAACATTTTATTTCCTAATTTAAATGCGGTTCATATAAACTTTATATTTAACCAACAACCAGAACTAACCAAACTATGGAGTCCAAATAAACAATGCTTGAATCCATGTAAAAAATAAAAAACACCACAGTTTATGAGTAGAAAAATCTTATATTCATTTTCTACATATCCTTTCTTTTGCATTTTAAATAAGCTTAAATAATCTGCCTGTAAATATGCCCTAGCAGAAATTTATTTATTATTAATCAAAGGAGAGAGCACGATTTCGGTTGTCAGTCCGATACAAATTATTAATCGCCAAAGTTCGAAAGTCTCGACTAATGAAAAATGTTCTCTGTTCCCGGAAAATTTGCTGGGTTTGCCAAGTTCTGAAGTTTTCGAGCTAAAGTTTGTAGTTTTAATTATTAACGTTTAGTTCGTGGTTTTGTCAAAGGTCTTAGCCGTAGAAATTATTAAATTAAACACGAGTTAAGACAAGTCCCTTGCCGAAAAGTCGGGTCCTTTTCTTCTTAAGTTTGTGTTTAGCATTACCATTTATAAATTTATTTCTGATTCAATGTTTTTGCTTTGTAGGTTTTTAGATTGTCAACAATAGACTTGTAGTATCCGTTCCATACAGGGATGCGCAAAAGTCCGGAATAAAATTAATATCTTTTTAACCAGTAACTTAGAAAAACGCTGAAACACGTCAATTGATTTTAAATTGTACGCATTTTTTGGCAATATAAATGAAATATTTTTTTTTCAAGCCCTTAGCTCCAACCCTTCCTAACTTTTTTTTTTTAATGCAAACCCATGTCGTGTATGGGCTCATTGAAAAGCTCGTAAAAATGGAATCTGACCATACCCTTTCTTTTTTTTTTAACTTATGTGGTTACCAGGAAATGAGAAAAAACTCTTTTAAAAACAAAAAAGTTAGAAATACCTACTTAGTGCTATCTACGGGTGAATTAACGTAACAGATGCTGAAAATGCCCTCCACCCTCTACTTGGCAGGCTCCTAGGCGATGGTAAAACCCGTCTACGGAATTCCGAATGGCCTCAGCCGGTATGTTATGTGATTCCACTCTAATTCTGTTTTTTAGATCTTCAATATTAGCCGGCCTATTTTGATAAACCTTGTCTTTTAGATATCCCCAAAAAAATAATCTAATGGCGTTAAGTCTGGGGATCGTGGCGGCCATTCAATTGTACCACGTCGTCCAATCCAGCGTCGTGCAAATATTTCATCGAGATATTCTCTGACGTTAATACCAAAATGTGGGGAAGCGCCGTCCTGTTGGAAACAAAGTGTTTCAGTGGAGATATCTGGATCTGCTTCATTGGGAAACATAACAGCTAAAGCAGGCACTAATTCAAAGCGTAAAAAGTCTAAGTAGCGTGCAGCTGTAAGGTTTTTCCTAAAAAAAGTATGGCCCTAATATTCTGTTGTTGATGATGCCTGCCCATACATTTACTTTCTGAGGACGCTGCGTATGAGCTTCGCATATCCAGTGTGGGTTTTCCTGACTCCAGAATCGATAATTGTGCCTGTTAACTACTCCATTTAAATAAAAAGTAGCTTCGTCCGAAAAGAGTATGTTCAGTGGAAACCCATTATTCTCGTCACATCGCCTCATTATTTCCTTACAAAATTGCAAACGCCTGTCATAGTCATCTTCCAAGAGCTCTTGGACAAGATATACCTTATATGGGTGGTATTTTTCTGTTTTCAAAAACCTCCCAATCCTACGTCTAGACGCAGGATTGTTTTGGGCTAATGAAACCGTTGACAAACGTGGATCTTCCTGCAGAGTTACGGCAATGTCCAATTTTTGATCTTCGTCTAAAACATGTGGCCGGCCACTTCTGGGCAAGTCCTTCACTGTACCATGTTCTTCAAATTTGTGTAAGATCTTACTCATAGTAGCCTGGGAAATGTGATTTTCCGAATATTTTGCATTAAATAAATTACACACTTCACTTTGACTCTGCATTCTATCCCCACATCCCGACAATATCAAGACTTGTTTGGCAAATTAAAAAAAGAACACTTTGAAGGTACACAATTAATAAACTAAACAGATTTCAATTTTACTCAGAATTGCCACAATTTTAAAACTGAGTCAAAAAACATTTTTCTTATCAGGGCATTAAATTTGGTACAAAAATTTAACAACCTTTTTCTCTTTTTGAAGTACACTGCTCAACAATTGCTTGGGATTATAAGTAATTTTATGTGTAATTTTTTTCTGAAAAAATAAATTCCAAAGAATGCTGATGCTAGATAACGTTATCAGTTTTACACATAATCAATAAAATGTGTTGTGCTGCCTGCCCAGGTTGGTCTGTTCTTAAAATTTGTAAACTTTTAGAAACTAGGTACTGATGATCCTTAGCAATTGTTGAGCAGTGTACATCATCAATGCTGAATGCCACTTATTTGTTTATTTGCAACGTTAATTCACCCGTAGATAGCACTAAGTAGGTATTTCTAACTTTTTGTTTTTAAAAGAGTTTTTTCTCATTTCCTGGTAACCACATAAGTTTAAAAAAAGAAAGGGTATGGTCAGATTCCATTTTTTACGAGCTTTTCAATGAGCCCATACACGACATAGGTTTGCATTTGAAAAAAAGTTGGAAAGGGTTGCAGCTAAGGGGTTGAAAAAAATATTTTATTTTATTGCCAAAAAATGCGTACAATTTAAAATCAATTGATGTGTTTCAGCGTTTTTTTCCTAAGTTACTGGTTAAAAAGATATTAATTTTATTCCGGACTTTTGCGCATCCCTGTATAATTTATTTATAACATTGTTTATGTTGACTATAAATCCAATAAAATATCGCTGGATCGTATTGCCAAAAATACACCTCTCTTTCCAGAAAAAAATTGTCAATTTGTATAATTTGTTGAGTTTTCAAGCCACAGTTTGTAGTTTTAATTATTAACAATTAGTTTGTGGGTTTGACAAAGGTCTTTGCGTCAAGATTATTAAATTAAACAAGAGTTAGGTCAAGTCCCATGCCAGGAAGTCTTGTCCCTTCCTCTATTGCTTGTGCTTAAAATTATAGTTCTTAAATTAAACCCTGAATATAATTATTGAACTGTCCTTTGTGGACATAGAGTAGTTTTATATAAAAGAAATATGTTCGAGTGTGTAAATTTTTCATATACGTTAATTTTTAACCAGTAAATAGTGGTGAAAGTTTTGATTGTAGATATTTTTAACTGTTCCTTGTCTTGTCCGTACGATAAAACTTTTGCTTTATATAAATGTATTTTCTGTTAAACACCTAAATTTTTGCCCTAATACCATGCTTTTGGATGGTAAGGATTTAGGAGTTTTTAAAAATATTAGCAATTTTTGATTTACACATATTATAAAGAAAACATGTTTACAGCATTTTAATTAATAGTAAAACAGACACAAATGTAAAATTATTATATTTTTTAGCAAGAATATATTTATGGAAATACTAGTCCTAGATCCTTAAGGTAGTTTTATCGCAACAGTCGTATTAAAAATTTTACGCCAGAGTATACAGTACAGTGAGACGAAGCGTCACCAACCGTTTAAGCTCATTTTTTTTAATGAGCCTCTTAAATTTGCCTATCGATTTTTCTCTTTGGGTTTTTAATTTGGGTTTTTATTTTACGGAAATTTGTCTTTAAACCCTAATTTTTATAAAAAAAAACAAATTTTTGGCGCAAAAATGATCAAGATTAGATACTTTTTTGCTCAAAATCTTCTTCGCAATAAGCCCTAAACAACTGGCAACTTTTTTTTTTAATTTCGGCACGGTCTTTCAGCATTTATTTAGGTAAATATCCCAAAGAAATTCCAATCTATAATTTTCTTTTCAAAGCCAATGCATTTTTTGGTAGAATATTGGTCAAATATTATTTATTGATAAATACTCATTATATAGAAAATTGTCGCTTTTACAGAGCAAGATTTTTTACACAAACAGTATTCAGTGTCATTCAGGAATATGGGTTAATTTTTTTAGTATTTTATAATAGGTCTCAAAATTTTTTTATTAAGCCCTATTTCCAGAGGACTAAATATGTATCAAAAAATTCTAAAAAAGATTATCCGTAGTCCTTGAATGATTTTAAACAATTTTTATTTAATCGAATTTTTCCTGCACGTTTTATGAGTCTGTGCCATTACTCCTAAGCAGAGCTGTCAAAGTACTCTTAAATAGTACTTCAAGTACAAGTATCAAGTTTTTGATTTTTTAAAAATTACTTCAAGTACAAGTACCAAGTATTCATTAAAATGTACTTGCATTTTCAAGTAAATTGAAAAAGTACTAGAAATACCACCCAAGTATTTTACTTGAAGTAAATCCAAGTATTTGAAGTAAACCAAAGTACTTGAAGTAAAACAAAGTACTTGAAGTACACCAAAGTACTTGAAGTAAACCAAAGTACTTGAAGTACATAAAAGTACTTGACAAGTACTTTTTATTTACTTGAAGTATTGTTTTTACTTCAAGTACTTTTATTTACTTGAAGTACTTTCTTTACTTAAATACTTTTAACTTGAAGTACTTTTTTTTCTTAAGTACATCGTAAGACTTCAAGTACTTAAATAAATACTTCAAGTAATTTACTTGGTAAAATCAAGTAAAAATCCAAGTACCTTCATAAAAATAATCAAGTACAAGTACAAGTACCCCCTAATAAAAAGTACTTGAAGTAAAATACTTGAAGTACAAAAAAGTACTTCAAGTAAAATTTTACTTGAAGTACTTCAAGTTTTGACAGCTCTGCTCCTAAGCCAACAAATTTTTGCACTGACTGTACTATTTTCATCCAATCCCGTACGTTTAATTGCTCGTTTGTAAAATCTGGCAACTATGTTTTTTAAAAACAATCAGTAAATTTTGACGCATTCGCGCTGTATACTTTATTCACAGCTTAAATACATGCGTTGTTGCCTGATTGTTTCAAGTGTATTTTTTCCACGAGTTTAATAAGATTAATTTGTCTTTATTTATTAATTAATATTTTAAAAACTGTATTGTAACAATCAACGAGACTAATTTTTAAAAAAATTTTTGGTTGTTTAATATTAGTTCAGTTTTTCATAGGCACCGTAAGAAACATTTGAGAGTTAAAATTATATATGTAGGTCAAATTTTCGTTATTCCGTATAGTTCAATGTTTAAGAGCCTAAAAACACTATCTTTGCAATTCAATATCTCCGGAACTGTATTGTTCATTAATTTTATTCTGCACCAAGCGATGCAGAATTATTTAAATAATAATCGGTATAAGTTTTAAAAAAATTGGATCCAATTTGGGGTTCGCGGTACAATGTTTTTCTCAAAAACGGTATAAGTTATCGATAATTTTTAAAAACTATATGAAAGCCAACACTTAAATCTAGGCTTCTGCTCTAATAGTTTTTTAAATTTGGATTTAGTTTTTAATATTCTCTTGAGTGAAAGCCACCCTAAAATCGGTTATGTTTAGATACTATTTTCTCTTAACTTTCAAAAATTTATTTCAAAAATCCGTTACAGCAGAGGCATGGATTATTTCCTTACCTTTAAAATGGTGTATAATTTATGTCATTTAAGTGAAAAATAGCTACCGAAAAACGTTATCTCCTGTAGGCTTGCAATCGGAAACAACATCGCATCGATACACCCAATTTGGAAGAACCTAAATAAAATATAATATTTTTTATGCGGCTATACGAAAATTGGGGGGTGGGAGTTTGTTAGTCTCCGCCCACCGTCTCCGCGTCCTTTCGCCCGTCCCTTAAGGTGTAGCTTAAATGCACTCTTAAACACAAATAATATTGGTTTAAAATAAAAAGTGTTTTACAAAAATTTATAGTTATTTATTACGCATATAAAAATTTTGTTTAAGAAAATAGCTTGAAAACGTTATAATACTTAATTTTATCAACCTTTTTTTAACATCCTAAGTACTTAGCTGCTATTTTAAAAAGTCTTACAAATATTACTAAACCAGCTAGTTACAAATTATTTGGATAAAATTTTTATGTTACCGATACCACTGCAAAAAAACTTTTCTTTAGCTTTTCTGAATGGGAACATATTTTCCAAATATCGATAAACCCGCTGAAGTGTAAGGGCCAGTCGTCACTGCCGGACAATGCGTTATCTTTCTTTCATTTATTCTAGCTGAGCGTTATTGCCCAATATTGACGTTGATTTCACATTTGGAGAAAACGAATGATAGAATTACTGACAGTTAGATACCATTTAAGTGCGCTACAAAAACGAATATATAGATATAGTACAGGATGAGTCAACGATAGAGTAAAGTTCATTATTTCATTGGTTTCAAATGTTATGGGAAAATAGTAAATACAAA
>JAHBCN010023068.1:0-12856 GCA_019359885.1 Listronotus oregonensis | reverse complement strand
AGAAAAAAATATTGTTTTACTCATTTTAAAACAAACCTGCTCCAACAGTTGGATTTTTTCCTAGAATTTTATGTGCTGAAAAATTAAGTGTGGTTAGATAAAGTTTATCCATCAACATTTATTAATTATACCGCGTAAAAAGTGTTAAGATTTATAAAGCTTATTACAAATTATAATACTTACTAAAATTTAGACAAAATATATGAAAATTTTCATTTTAAATCAAGTTTTTAATCAACCTACATGTGCAAACAACCAATAATGAAATAATACTAGTGCGCATACGCAATGGCCGGAATAAATATTTACTTTTAGAAAATAAGAATTAATGGTTGTTTGGATATACAAAATCTGAAATTATATACTGTTATGGGCCTACATAAACATATTTAAAAAATAATAATTTTAGAATGAGCCATTTACATTTTAGATTTAGATATAAAATTCCATAATTCAATTTTCGCGCCCAACCGAGATCTTATGTTGCCAAATGTTGTCAGTTGCCAATTTTGCTATTTCACTGGCACCCCCCTGGTTGCTTACAAACAAGATTTTGACATGACAGGCACAAATGACAAGTGACAAGCGAAAGCAACTATAAGGATTTTTTTGCGACTTACCGTTTTTAACTACTGGTTGATAGCAGTTCTTTCCCCCGCCATTCTAACCCGCCTATCCTCGCAAAAACGAAACGGTTTACGTATGTCAACTTACATACTAATTGTTTAATACACTTTTAAATTTAAATTTAAATGTAGGGTCTTTGGAGAGTTAAGAAATGAGTCGAAAAGATACAATATAAACCAAATTTTTCATTTAATAAGATATTAGCTGTTTCCAAGTCAACTATAACAAGTAAATTTTTCCTTTATTATTTAAATATTATTGCACTAATTCATCCATTTGGGAATTAACTAATAAATCAAAAAATCTGCAATCCAAATAGTTGTTAAACATAGCAAAAAAACATCACAAGAAACAAAACAATAAAAAAGCCGCGAATCCTCCATTATTTTAAATTGAAACTTGACATAACCATTATTAACGCTCCTCCTAACTAGTGGCGATAGCGATAGATACTGGGTATAAAGTAATGACGTAGATACTGACGTCAGAACACCTTCCCCTGCGTTACCGCTTCTCGCAAAAATAAACCGGTATGTTAACTGTCCTAATACAATGTTTAACGCAGTATGTCGCCAAAATTTGATGTATATGCGGCGCCCTATATTAGACTTTTCGCGCAGATTCAAGCGCTTTCTCCTCTCCTTTATTTATATGGTTATATGGGACTCTTTGTTAATGAAAGATGGCCTATTTAAACTGCAAAAGTTCTGACGGCAAAAGCCATACCTACATAAACCTACCAAACGGTTTCCTAAAGAATTAAATTGCAAGGCTTGCACATTAGTATAGGAGATGGTCATTTTGGCGTCATAAAGACTCTTGAAAAAGTTAGAGAAAGGTGCTACTTGTTGGAAACTCGTGCCGATGTAAAAGACTAGTACATAATTTGAAAGAACTACGCCTTTAACAAAGAACACGAAACCATATCAACATAAAGCTATACAATGTGAGGGCCTCTTTTAAGAGAATTGCCGTAAAATAGAATGACCATTCCCAGTGAGTAAAGCCGTGAATCGCTATATCTTGGTAGCGACGGATTACTTCAGCAAATGGCTAGAAGTCTACGCAATAACAAATCAAGAAGCTACCACTGTTGCTGACTTACTATTTCTACGATGGATTTGTCGATATAGAATACCAGTACTGAGTAAGGTAGAAACTTTAAGTCAGATCTGTTCAAGACTCTCTGTAAGTTCCTGGGAATCCATAACACCAAAACTATAGCCCTTTATCCCTAGTCGGATGAAATGGTCGACAGATTTAACAGTACTCATGATAACTACCTGAATATTAAAGTAAATGACCAACAAAGTTACTGGGACAATTGTATACATCCGTTTTTATTAGCGTATCACTCCGCAATTCACGCAACAACTGTAACATCACCTGCAATTGTGGAACTGTTCCATCCAGTTGACTTACTTACCGGACAGCCTTCTACCAATGAAGATCCAGTTAAAAATTATGTAAGTCAGTTCAGTAAACAGCTGCCAAAGGAACAAGAAGGGGTTCGTAATAAGGTACAAAAAGCAGTGATCGCATAAAGTCCTACTATGATTGGAAAGCTAGCCATCAGTGTCTTATGAACGGTGAAAATATTTGCTTATACAATCCAAGAAGAACCCCGAAGAGCGTTCACCGAAAGTTATGGGAGGGGCAATATGGAGTCCTAATTTAGAAGAACCCACAGGTGAAGACAAAAGTAGTTCATCTAGAACGGCTGTGCGGCCATTATGACCGAGAAGTTACTTGAGAGGGAGTAATGTAACGGACATTAAAAAGATGTGTTCAGTGTATAGAAATGTAAAAGTTAAATTATTAATTTACTTAAATAAATTAACTTAGTTTTTCCCCATTCTGACGACCAATATGAAGTGTCATGAGGGCGCCCGAGCCTTCCATTTTGCACTAATCTTGCATCCTATATTAAAAGAATTTTTCAAACTTTTGTTAGCCTGATTGCTGATAAAAAGGTCTAAAACAAAGATCTGTTTTTTTATACGAGCTGTTACGGAACTGTGTATTGTTAATTTAAAACATAGCCTGTTTATATAAATATCTAATATAAAAAAAGTTACATATAACTAACAATGAATTTAAAAAAATGTGCTAAATGAGTAATCTTTCTGTGCTTCTTAAAGGAAACTAGTTTGCCCAATTTTTGGCTCCTCTCGCATCGTGTATAGGTGTTCTTTTGTACCCTATAAGAGGTCTGTTGGTAATTTAGAAATAGTTTACACTATTTTATTCTTTCTTAGACACCTAGTCCTAACATACACCTTCCATAAGAACGCCTACGTAAAAAAAGTGTAAAATCGTGCACACCATTTTTAAATAACAAACAGACCTAATGATAATGAAGGATAGAAACACACTAGTTTAGCGATGATTTTCGTCATAAGTTGTGAAACGTAGCGCAGAATAAAAGGTTTGTTAATAGGTCTATTTGTTATTCAGAAATGGAGTGCTCAATTTTTAACTTTTTTGTCAATAAACCGTTTGTTATCGTCAGTGTAAACTATATAGTTTTCACTTAATTACTCTAACTCTCGAAGCAGTTAAGTGAGAAGCATTTTTACTACAAGACTTAAAGTTGTTTGTGTATAAACATAACCATAAAGCCATTTTTAATTTCTGAAAAAAGTCTAAAAGGCATTTGGTATAAAAATCAAATACGGAACTTATTTACACTTAGTTCCACTTTTTAGCTCTACACTTTTCTATTCTGATCTACTCTGAACTGAAAACAGACCTTATTTTTAAAACTAGTGTACACTATTTCACACTTTTTTACGTCAGCGTCCTTATTTAAGGTTATTTCGGGACTTAGTTGGACCCAAGGGTAATAAACCTAACAAGGAGTGCTCGATCCCATTTAAGCCCATATAAACCAATTTAAATGTCAATTCGGTATTTGTGACGTAATCTGTTTGCCTGTTTGTTTTATTTACAAGTAATATAAAGTCTTAATTTTTTAAAAATATTATACATTACAGTTCTAATAGTAAGTACATATCCAAAATAGTTTTTAAAAGTTGAATATTTAACAAAAATTAATAAAATAAATCTGCTTTCTGGGCAAAATGGGCAAACGGGTGACGTCCAAACATATCCTATATCTGCGGACAAATAGTAAAAATCGAGCACTCCTTGTTAAGTTTACTACCCTTGAGTTGGACCAAAAAGTGTAAAATATTTCTGAAATAACAAACAGACCTAAAATAACGCTCCATCAAAGACACACTAGTGCACCAGTTTTTAAAGAATGATGCTATTATCTAACCAATGAGATTATAATATTTTCCCCCTCTCTAGCTATTTTTGACATAGTAGCGGCGTCCTCTGTATTTAAATGTGAGGTTGTAATGTGGTTGTAATTAAAAATTTGCTAGTTTGTATTTGGAAGAAAATATTGTAGTGGACAAATATAATTTGTGGTTTTTTCCCATAAAAGATTTATATTGTTTATAACTGCATATTCTGTTAAGGTAGGTTACATTTTGTCTCCCATAGAAAACAAACCTCTTGTAGGTAATGTTTGGTTTATTTGTTTACAATTTAAAATTCTTATTTTTTAACATAAAAAATGGGTACTGGTTTTTAGTAATAATGGTTTATGAAAAGAAAACCGGTGAAAATTCGTCTCCTGGGCGTTCACTTAAAGATGGTAAACGTAGAGGCCCTGGAAGGCCGAAAAGTCCAGGCAGAACTGTTCAGGAAAATTCTACTGAGAAATCTTCATCACGGCAAAAAAGTGTAGATCGTAGCAAATCTCCTAAAAAGATTCCTGAAAGATCTGGGCGTTTAACTCCAACAAGAAGAAGCCCAGTTCGAAGGTCTCCTGCTCGTTTTGCTAAAATTGGTTTAGATGATAAAGAAAAGACAAAAGCCAAGTTTGATGGTAAGTTTTTTAATTATGAAATTATAAACGTTGGTCAATATCCCATTAATATTTAAATTATTTTTGATTCTAATCAAATATATTACACAAGCTGTGGTATCGGCCTATCTAGAATATAAATAATGGACATATTTAGTCCAGGGCCATTTCACTAATATATACCTGTATACTTGGGGGTAATCATACTGAAATGCATGGGAAATCACAGGCAATATGTTAAGAATTCTAGGGAATACCTGGGTAATACATGAGTAATCACAGGGAATGCATAGAGAATCCCATGGAATAAATAGATATCTTTTGATAAATCAGTGAAAAGAGAGATGGTAAGCATTATTTTTAAAACAAGAAGTTTAACTTACACAATTAAGTGAGAAAGCATCTTAAATTTGTAAAAAGTATTTGTGTATAGTGTATAACTGTCTTTTTTTGAGGTAAGTAAATATTGATTATTTTTTGAGTATACAAAACTTGTGGACTACATGTGTTTTTTATAGATAAAGTTAAAGTGGGCTTGATTACCTTTTATATTGCCTTATGTTTATTGACAGTTAAAGTTAGCTTACTACATACTGAGGTATTTGGACGGTTTGTATTTTTTGGCTTCGGTAAACTTTAGCTCCATTTTTAAACAGCAATATTTTGATATATTTTTTTTTTCACTTATTTGTTACACCATAATAAAACATAGGGTCTGAAAAAAATAATTTTTTACTTATATTATCACAAAATAAAATAATTTCTTTATTTACCATATAAAATATACTAAAGTAAAATGGCTGACTAACATGAAAAAAGTGAGAAAGGATACCTACAAAAAGGAATGATATGATGTCGTTTTGTGTACGATTCCCTCCTTGGATAAGCAATGTTGCCAGATGTTTTTTAATAATTTGTTATTATTGAAGGTTGTTTTTTTCCATTTACCAGAAATAAGGTTTTTTTTTGTAGAAAAAACTAACCGGAACTAACAAACAACTTCCAAACTATTACCTAGTTCTGGTTAGTTGTCTTTAGGTTTTCCTGGTAAAATTGTGAATTTTTTTTATCATAACTGCTCCATTAAACAAAATGAAAAAAAAGTCTAATATCTTAATTTTTTAATTTTTTATAGGCAAAAATAGGGTGGACCTCACATCTAGATAATTAACTTTTTTAAAAAATTATTTTGTTTTGTAATTTGTGTATTTTTATTTAATCGAGTTTTCTGGATGCAAAGGAGAGCTGTTCGGATTGTTGCTGGATTTTCATATAGGGCTGATTGACGGGGTGCTTTTGTAAACCTTAAGGTTCTAACTCTGCCATCACTTTTCATACTGGAAAATCTTATATTCATCAAACAGCATCTTGAAGAATACACCCGACATGAAGACGTATACTCCTACAATACGGCATCTAAAGAGGTGTCAGGATGGTCCGGGATATCTAGCCATCCAATTTTATAATAAACTTCCCGTTCACATAAAAAAATCTACCAAGGCAGGCAGTACAAGGAAAAAATAAACGATTTCCTTATTAGTTAGGCCTTCTACGATTACAAAGAATTTTTGGATTACCGTTTTTAACATATTGTTTGTCTACGCTGAAATATATTTACGTTGTTTTACTTTTGTAATTGTTTTAACGTTTTTTCTGTCTTTAAAGCCATTTTTTTTAGTTTTTAGTTTGTACTATGTTTTCTTAATACTATTTTGTTTCTTACTTAGTGACTTGTGTAAATACTATTGTGTATAAGCACCAATAAATTATTATTATTATTATTATTAATCCATAATGCTTTAAAGCTAAATTTAAATCCTATTTTATTTTTATTAATTTATTTATAAATAAATAAATAAGTTCGGAGCGCGGTTTTTCACCGTGAACGGACGCGACGGAACGTGACGGACAGCGGACAACGAGGATGAAGACCTTTCATGGTTAATAGAGATCGAACGCTGTAAGAACAACACCGATACGTCACGGTCTCATATGGCAAACTGATATAAAACCGTGACGTGTCGGTGTTGTTCTAACAGCGTTCGATCTCTAACCGAATATAAAAAAAAGATAATGTAAACAACTAGACCTTTCCTAAGATGAAATTGAAGAAATAATAGGCTGCAAACCAGTTCACTCAAACAAAAAACCAAACAATGAAAAGAATTCCACAAGCCAAGTATCACAAAAAATCAACACCAACATTCCACAAATAAACACGCCACATCCATTCGAATGAATGAAATTGTAAACAAAAAATATAAACATATTTTTTACATCACAACAAAAGAAAATATAACTAGAGTTCAAATGGCAGATAATTGGGAACAGGAATTTCCAAACTCCAAAGATATCATTTTGACCACAAAAAAAGGATTTCTGTTAAAATCAGATAATGAGAAAAATAAAATAATTAACACCTTAAGGTCATTAAAACAACAACCAAAAATTGAAACACAACAAAATACCACACAAGGAAAAAATGTAAACAAGCAAGTGGAAACATCTTTTTCTGTTATTATCGAAAAAGTAGAATTAGATATCAAAGGTAATGACCTTAGCAACCACCTAATAAAAAATAACATACACCACAGATTTTGCAAATGTATAATTACAAAAATAAGCAATCAAGCCACAACTTTGGTAAGAATAATCACCAATGACAGCAATGCATCTCAAATACTTTTAAAACAAGATGTATTCTTCAATAACAGACACTACCCGGTGTATCCAAGCAACCCTCCACAACCTTCACCACAGCCCACAGTGGGATAAAAATCGAAAAAGATGGTCATCAGCATGTAACTCAGCTGATATTAAAAGATTGTCTCAAAAATCATTACTCGGGGGTTTTTGGGGTCGCTGAATTCGGATCTGACAATACAACAAAATGGCGGATCCAATATGGTGGCCAAAAATTTGCAAAAGTCGATAAATATACTAAGTGACCTAGAAATCCAAACACCCAGTTTAAATAATTTTATTTTAATAAAATTTTGTATAAGTACTTAATCAAGCATAATTAGTAAATGATTAAAATATTGTATTGCTTTAAAGCTTTAAATGTGTGGATGCACCCCGATGTGTTACGCATTCTCCAACGCGTCTAGGCATGCTTCTGATCAGGTGGTCAATGTCCTCCTGTGGTATCTCATTCTAGGCAATCACCAACTTCTCTCGATGTGCTCCTAGAGTCTGAGGAGGACGTTGCAAATTGAGCAATCTCCTACCCATCATATCCCACACGTGTTCAATTGGGGATAAGTCGGGAGATCTTGGTGGCCATGGTAATAATGTGACAGCATTATGTTGAAAGAAGTCCATTGTGACTCTTGCAGCATGTGGTCGGGCATTATCTTGTTGGAAAGTTGGATTTGCCAGGGTGTCAAGATATGGTAAAAGATGGGGTTCTAGAACTTCTTGGATATAACGCTGCGCGGTCATGTTACCTCTGATGAAGATTAGAGGTGACCTGGAACCATAAGCTATAGCACCCCGAACCCTAACTCCAACAGTGTGATAAACATGTCTTTCAACAAAAAACTGTGGATTCCTCCTTTCACCACGTCGCCTTCTAACCCTGGCTCGACCATCGTGCATGCCTTAACAAAATCGAGACTCGTCACTAAAGACAATACTGTTCCATTCCTGATCCCAGAGTGACCGTTCTCTGCACCACTCAAGGCGATTACGTCGGTGTTCTGGAGTTAAAGGGAGGACCCAGTGTGGTCGGTATGAAAACAGGCCAAAACTTCTCATTCGTCGGGTAACAGTTCGCATGCCAATAGGTCTTCCATGTTCTGCAAACCATTCATTTGTAGTGGAGAAACGGTCCCTTAAAGCCAATAATCTTAGGCGACGATCTTCACGGTCTGTTGTTCTACGGCGGCGTCCAGTGCTCCTTGCTCTTCGCGTACGGCCTTCTTGAAGCCATGCCTGACAACACCTAACCACAGTGTCTACACTTCGTTGCACTCTAACTGCAATTTCCCGAAAAGAAAGTCCAGCTTCCCGAAGTCCCACTATACGGCCCCTCTTAAAACTCACTAAGTTGACGAAATCGTACAGGTCTCCATACTCTAGGCATCGTAATCAATCGTAAAGAATGTCAAGAACCAAAATCCGCCAAATTTGGATCTTTACTGCGGCTGCAATATTCATTTTTAGATTGTTAGTGAATTTTAAAAAAAGCAGTATAAAAACCAAAATCTCAGACTGATACGGCTGCAAATTCCATCAATTGTTATTTTCAGTGAGATAAATAAATTTACCAAATTTTATTAAAATAAAACCATTTAAACTGGGTGTTCGGATTTCTATGTCACTTAGTATATTTATAGTTTGTCCAAGCTAACATTTTGGTGTTGGCTTACATGTTCAAAAACAAAAATTACTAGACTCAACGTCAAAATCAGCTGATTGGCACCCAGTAATGGATTAAAGGCCCAGTAATGGATTAAAGGCTTTTCAATTTTTGTATTATATTTTTTTTTGTGTTTCGTGTTTTAAAGTAATTAGTGAGATTAGAGATTACTCTGCAGTGTTTTTATTTTTTTTTTGTGTGTGGACTATTTGACATTTTTTATATTTCATAATTTATTTTATTTTGGACTAACGTTTTCATTTTTATTGGTTTTAAGAAAAAACCACTAGAATAGATATTTTTTAGTGTATAAATCACAATGATTGCTGTATTTCCAGTTTGGAAAAACTTCGAAACCCACTTCAGAGCTGTGATGAGTTGGAGGTAAGAAAATATAACCTAATAAATATTTTTTGAAAAATGATGCTATCAGAATAGTGATCTTGCAAAAGGTAAAATAACTCGTTTTAAGAGTATCATAATCTAAAAATACATCCTCAGATGTGCCAAATATTTTAAGATTTAAATATATTTATGAGTGTATTTTTTAGGATCTCATAGTGGCAGTTGCTGACAAAATAAGAAGCAAAATATAAAATTTATAAGTAACTTAGGCTTAATGGAAAAACCAAATGTGCAACGCATGAGAAGGAAATTTTCAAAAGGTTTTATGGAAAATAAAGATTTAGGAGAAAATAAAAATCTTTGGGTGTTTCTCGATGAAACCTGGATCTTCTCAAACAGCTCTTTCCGCAGGTCTTGGCAGGATGACGATGTATATTTCAGTGGAAAGGTAAAACATTCTAATGACTAATTATACGCTAGAAAAAAATGTACTTTCCTACACTTAAGGAAAAATTAAAGGGCTCATTTTTTTTTAAATCACAAGGTGAAGCACTTTTACAATCCTCTAATAAAATTTTGTTTTGCCTTATAAATTATCACAGTTTTACAAAAAAGCTTCCTCTTGCCCACTGACAAGCTGTAGAAGACCTGTTTCTCTTTTAGGAATATTTTTACAGCTTCTACTCCGAAGCATTAGCTGTCATAATTCCTTCTTTTGTATATCCCAATTAGAGTAAATTGAAAGTCTACTCAGATGCATCCCTTTATTGTCCACTTCACATTTCCCACTTTTTCCGCACCTTCATCTCTAGAGTTTCGAGACTACGAAATCTTATCAGTAATTTACATCTGACTTCACTCTAGACACTCGTAGTATGTAAACACTTAGACTTTAAGCCGAGGGGGAACTCACTCTTGCAATATATGTACGCAAGGGTTGCATTAATAATGTGCATTATTTTGCAATACTTTACATTACTTGACATTACTTGCATTATTTTGGCATTAATATGCATTACTCGCATTATTTTGGCATTAATTTCAATTTTCAATTTCAATTTATTTATTCATGTTAAAATACAATGGTATTTACATACGTCATAAAAAGAATTAACTAAAAACGACAAAACAAACTTTACTAACTTACTAAAAATTTACAAAAAGAAAAAGTACACTATGTTTTAAAATTAAACAATACATACATACATACATACATATAGCTCGTCTGCCGAGTCTGAAGCTACGGGGTATACGTAAGGGGAAAGCGGAAACGCCTTCAGGAATGCGAAACCATAGGCGTGCTATAAATATCTTAAATCTTAAAATATCAGATTTTTTTAGTAGTAAAAAGCAATTAAAACATCGTTATGGGAGAAAACACCAATAAAATATATATTTCTGAAAAAACTTCCAAATTCACATTAATGCACAACAATAAACAATAACAACAAAAAAATAAGAGTCATTAAGTTTTTTTACACGTCATCGACCTTACTATGACACTCAGTGTCGTAGGAGTCGGCTTGTGACACAATTTTGACGTCACCAGAAGGCCGTTCGTTCTATTCCAGCACTTGCCTGGTGTTGTGAAGCGGACTTTCTGTGATCCAGTCTTGACGTATTTGCCTTAAGAGTTTCTTTAACGTGAGAATCTTTAAAAATGGGATTAATTTATTGTTAAGTAATCATTTTAAATAAAATTAAAATGGTTTGCTTTATTTTATTTAATCAGTATATTATTAGAACAAAAATTCTTAATTTTAATAAGTACATAATTATAGTGTAGTTAATTTACAAACTAACTTTGTAAAGATTTCACTCAACGACATCTTGGGACCAGTTTCGATCTATATCAGATCTCATCAGACAAGCTAGTCGAAGGTGAATATCTATAAAAATCCTAGTATTAGTAAACACACAGTGACACCGTAGGTTGAGAGCTTCCCCCTTGGGTCAGCAGATGGTGTAGAAATCTGGTACCCGTTCATATGTTTTAAGTACATAATTATATTTACATACCTGTTTTAACCCTATATAAAACTTGTTAATAGTACGTAGGGTTGCCATCTCTAAAATTTGGCAACTAGGACAAGACGCGTGAAAACCCCAGATTTTAAAGCCCAAAAACCGGACATGTCAACAGGTTTTTTAAACATAGTGTAACAAAAAAAAGTTGAAAATGTCATAAATCACCTTTTTATTTATTCTCAGACCTTAAAATTAAATTTAGTTGTCTTTTATCATCATTTTGAATGTACCTAACAAAAGAATTTTATTGCGGTTTGTTACAAATTGTTTTAATAATCAGTTGGAATTTTTTTATTCTTAAAATAAAACACAAATTACTGATATACTCTGTTATAAAAACAAAACCTTATTAAAATATTAAACCTAACAAAATTTGATGGCGGCGTGCGGGCACAGTGCGAGTATTGCGGGTGGCCCAAGACTTTAAATTTTTAATTTCGGACTACAAATAAAGCCCCGGCCGGACGCTCTCCGGATGCCCTCTAAACTAGGACAAATCCGGGGAAACCCGGACGGATGGCAACCCTAAAAGTACGTCCTATAATGCCAAAATCAAAGTCGTCAATTTAATCAACAATATTCGTCCAAGGTTTTCTAATCTGCGACACTGGTCATAACAAGTCATCGGGGGCGTGTCAACATTCAT
The DNA here is from genome assembly GCA_019359885.1 of Listronotus oregonensis. Lineage (NCBI taxonomy): Eukaryota > Metazoa > Arthropoda > Insecta > Coleoptera > Curculionidae > Listronotus > Listronotus oregonensis. Next base: position 967 of record JAHBCN010023068.1, on the reverse strand, counting down.
CATATGATTATTCTTTTCGCTCTTCCGGAGTGTCAGTTGAAAAGAGATGCAAGAGCAATATTCGTAAGAAGGGAGAAGTTCTTTTGACCTGTTGCCATATTTCTTATTTCAAATAATATTATCATTTAACCGATGCCAAAATTAGATAGATATAATTAATATATTAATTAAACAATAATATATAGACTTAAAATTATTTCTAATAATATTATTTTAAATCTTAAAGAAGTTTTAGTAAAATTAGGAGTTACAGCAGCTACAGGTAATAATTTATATTAAACCGATAAAACTTTATAAATGAATTTGACAACCTCGATAATATTTTGTTTGCATTCCTGAAATATTTTTCGTAGCTTTACAGCCAGTAGACAAGCTATACATACATACATACATACATACATACATACATACATACATACATACATACATATATATATATATATATATATATAATATATATATTATATATATATATATATATATATATATATATATATATATATATATATATATATATATATATATATATATATATATATATATATATATATATATATATATATATATATATATATATATATATATATATATATATATATATATACAGGTATCATTGAAATGGTGTAAAAAAATTGGGGGTTGATAGTACTCCTAAAAATAGTAAAAAATTCCTATAAGTATAGGGCGGAAAATGCATATTAAGGGAGTTAGGGGCACTGAAAGGGTGAATTTAAAAAACGGTTTTTTTGAAATTATAGGCTTAAAAAACGAGATAAGATTTCGAAAAAAATCCTCTGCCATAAATTTTGACTCTAAATCAAATGGTGACACTGAAAAATTATTTGGAAAATCGGAAAGGGTAGTTTTTGCAAGGGTAGGGGGTTGTTTCGTGAATAACTTTTTTCAGGATATTTTTTCGCAACATGGGTTCATTTTTTGAAAACTACATACTTTTTCCTACCAAAAA
>JAHBCN010023067.1:0-12870 GCA_019359885.1 Listronotus oregonensis | reverse complement strand
TAATTACTTTGTCCCAATGCTGTATTAAATTAAATTATTTTTTTTTATTTTAAAAAAAGGTTTTGTATAAAAACATCTTTTTTTTGGGCGATTCACGTTGAGTGCCCTTTTTAAAAAAGTTCTGCAGAACCAAAAAAAGGTTTTTTTTGAAAGTTGCCACATGGCCATAACAGGTGATGAGCTACATTTTAAAAATAGTTTGGCAGTGCAGCGTTCCAGATCTAACCGAAACCAATGGCAACATTTAATTTTAAATAAAAACCCCTTTTTTTTTATTCATATTTGGATTCTAGACAAAATTTTAAGTTTGTTAACATCTTTCCATACCCATGTTGGGGTGCCCGTCGGCAAATATTTTCTTGATAGAAAACATCTTAAACTTCTTGTATGGCTTATTCAGACCAAGTCTGACACCGTTTTCCTTTGCTTTTTTTTTTTTTTGGTTTTGGGGCATTGTCCCTCTAATTTTTTCCAAAACTGACTTTTTACGACATGCTTAAATTTGTTTGAAAATAGTAAAGACACCCTTTATACTGCCTGACGATGAAAAGGGGCCCTTTTTTTCCCCAGTCTGCCCCGTTAAAGTTGACGGTTCTACAAAAAAAAAAATTTTTATACATAACCGTCAGACTTGAAATATTTTATGTGGAAAGGTATTTTTTATTAATAAAAAACTTCTCTGATAAATATATTGGATCAAAAAGGGGAGTCTGACGAAGAAATGTAATTTTCCTGGGAAAAGAGTTCTACCCCCCAACTTTTGCCCTAATTAATAAACTATTAAATAAACTAATAATTATTTTTTTTTTTTTTAAATATAATTAATATAAGGTCAGTATTAAAGGAATTTATGAATAAACTATTATAGATTTAAATAAATTAATTAAATTTTTTCATAAAAATATTAAATATCAAAAAAAAAAAAATCAGTTATTTATCTTTTTCATTTTCATTTTTCCCTTTATCGCTGAAATCTTTATCACTCTCAATTTTAACTTCACATTAATAAAATTGTTTCTTACCCCAAATTGGGGTTGATTTTTCAAACATAATTAAGTTTAAAAAAAAACAAAAAAAATTTTATCAACCGTTCTTTGAAAAGATTGATAATCGTAAAAAACTAAAAATTTTTTAATTTTCCTAAAAATTTTCTAAAATTTCCCCCCAATAAAAAAAAAAAAAAAATTACTTTTATTATTTTTTTATTTTTTTTAAATTTAAATTTTTTAACCCTGCATTAAAACGTTAAATGTATTATTTCAAAATATAAAATTTGTGGGTTTAAAAAAATTTTTTTTAATAGTTAAAAAAAAAATACAAAATTTTAAATTTTTTTTATAAATGTGCTTCTTTTTAAATAGGTTTTTTCCCCAAATTTATTAGCACGGATTTAAAGTTAAATATTAAATATTTACTTTTTTTTTTAAGGGGAAAAAGTAGAATCGAAATAAAAAAAAAATTGAGAAAATTATCCAAAAAAAAAAAACATGTTTCAATCTAAGGTTTTACATACTTTATTTGGGGGAAAAATTAAACCCCAAAAAATTTTTAAAAATAGTAATTTTTTTTTTAACGATTTAAAATAGTTATAATAAACATAACAATTTCCTTTCCTGGGGTTTATGCTAATTGAATCAAAAAAAGGACTTGGGTTCAAACCAATAATGGGGGTGTTTTTTCACAGTCCAATCAAATCTTCAGGCTTCAGTGTGGTTGGAACGTTAAAATATGCTAGCAATATAAATGGTTTTCTTTATTTGTTATGAAGTTCTTCTTTTAAAGGTGGCATACTTGAAGCATCTAACCCAATGATTCGCTGTTTGCAAACTTTTTCACCCCATTTTGTGACCAAAGGCCTTTCAAAAAATTCCTCGTCCCAAGTTTATATCTTGTGACTTCAAAAGTAGATTCGACAAAAAATTCCTCTAATATAGAAAAAAAACCCCTGATTTACGGTCATTTAGATGGGGGAATTTTTAAAAAATTTTAAAACTCTTGAAATTTGGGACTCTTTTCAAAATTTTATTTTGGATTACTAAAAAAAAAACATGTTCTACGAATGCAATCCCCTAACACAGCTGAAAACTTAATTAAAAAAACAGTTATCTAGTATTTTCCTAAAATCCCCATTTTCAATGTCAGAGAATTTGTGCATGATACTTTTCATTTAATTAAAAACCCAAAAAAATCACAAAAAAAAATTGTTATTTTTTTTTTTTTATTTCAAAAACCCCAACTTTGACCGGTCAGACGGAAAATCGGCCCTTTTTATCGTCAGGCGTATGAGAACTGTCTTTACTATTTTCAAACAAACGATAAAAAAAAAATCAGCTGGTTATCTTAAAATTTCTCAAGTCGTTTTTCCGCCATTTGAAGCGTCAGACATTTTGATTGGCCCATACTTCATGTTAAAAATTTATTTTCGCGTTTACGTAAAATTATTAAACTTTAAAAAAAAACCAAACAGTATCTATAAAATTTAAACATGTCGTAAAACCGTCATGTTTGAAAAAATTTTGGGGGGACAACGCCCCAAAACCCAAAAAAAGAGTCGCAGAGGAAAACGGTGTCAGACTGGTTTTTAAAAAAAATAAACCATACAAAAGTTTAAAGATGTTACTATCAAAAAAATTTTTTCCCCGACGGGCCCCAAAAACCCCTATTTACCTTTTTGAGAAAATAATTAATCACTATTTTAAAGGGACATCACCATTTAAAAAAAGTTTAATATTTACGTGACTAACCGAGCTAGATCGGGTTTTTTTTTTTTAGAGTTACACAATGCATATTTTAAAAAAAATCTACATGCTTTATAGCAATATATCTTACGGGGTGCCCAAAAAATTTAAAAATTTTTTGATATTAAAAATGATTAAAATTTTTTTTTTTTTAAAAATAACATACTGTTTTTTGTCCCATTTTTAAATGACAAATAATTTACCTATAAAATCCCTATATGTTTTATACCCATCTCCCCTTTTTTAAATAGAAACGAATTTTATTTTTTTCCTGTTTTTAAATATCATCCACAGTAAACCACCGGCAATTTACAATTTACCTAGGTAGGCCAAAAAGGGGGGTTTATTTTTTAAAAATTTTCCCGACAACTATTTGACATAAAAGTTAAAAATTATATATTTTGTTTAATTAATAAGGATTTCTTAAAAAATTTATATTCGCTTGTATTTAAAAAACGTAAATGGGATAAAAATTATAAAAAATTTTGTAGGTAATTTATTGGCCTATTCGAAAATCCGAAAAATACAGTATGTTGTATTAAAAAAATGAGTTTTTGTCATTATTTAATATAAGTAAAAATGCAACTTTTTTTGGGACACCTGTGTATTTCTATAAAAGTAGATCTTTTTTTAAAATGCATTGTCTAACCTAAAAAAATTCCCCTATCCAATCGGTAAGTCACGTAAATTTTAAACTTTTTTTAAATGGTGATGTTCCTTAAAAAAAATGATTAATTATTTTCTCAAAAAAGGGGAAAAATATAGGATGGGAGGTTTTTTGTGTAGAATCCGAATATGCAATAAAACATGGGGTGTTCTATTTAAAATTGCAATGTTGCCATTGGTTTCGGTTAGATCTGGCAACGCTGCACTTGCCAAACTATTTTTAAAATGTAGCTCATCACCTGTTATGGCCGTGTGCCAACTTTCAACAAGTTCCTTTTTTTTGGGTTTTCAGAACTTTTAATAGGACACTCAACGTAATCACCTTGTAGAAAAAAAAAATATATATATATATATATATATATATATATATATATATATATATATATATATATATATATATATATATATATATATATATATATATATATATATATATATATATATATATATATATATATATAAATAAAAATATTCTTTTAACTTAAAAAAAAAAAAAAAAAATTTTTTTTAAATTTTTTTTATTATATATAAAAGGACACAAAAAATTTATTTTTTTTAAAAATTTAAGCCTAAATACTTTAGCAAAAATCAAAAAAAAAACTGAAATACCTAAACATTTTTTTTTCCCTTTAAAGGGGTTTGTAAAAAAAAAACCCTTTTTTATATGGACTTGGTAACTTTAAAGTTTAATTTTATTTTTTGTTTAACCATATCTAAAAACTAAATAAATAATACAAAACAAAAATATTATTTTTTTTTTGCGGGGAAAATAACAGTGGCATTTCCTTTACAGAAATTATTTTACATTTTAACCCCCGCAGAAAAAATGTTTTTTTGTTCCCTTTGTTTATTTTAAAAATTATATTAAATTTAAACCTATAAAAGTTGTCCCCATCTCTTTCCCGTTAACCTTACGATTTTTTTAAAAAATTTCCCCCTTTTTTTATTTTATTTAAAAAATTTTTTTTGGGCGTAGTATTTTTTTTTTAGCTTTTTTTCTTAATTTTTCCCCAAAAAACCCAAATCCTTGTATAGTTTGTCTAAATAATCACCCCCTTTTAGCTATTTTTTGCAAACCCCCTTTTTAATTTTTTTTTTTGTTGTCTCTACACGGGTTTTTTTAAATTTTTAAAACTTTAACCCTTTTTTAAAAATTTTCCCCCCACAACCTCAAAAATTTAAAAAATTTTTTTTACCAAGTTTTATACTAAAAATTTCCTAACATAAAGTGTCTGACAAAACCCATTGTCACATTTGATATAATTTGGAAATCACATTTACTTGTTATCTTAAGACATTGAATTAACTGTAAGCAGATAGAAAGACATATTTTTTTAAAAGTTACGTTGTTTGTGATCTAAAAAAATACAATTTTTAAAAATAAATTTCCCTTTTATTTTAAAATGGGTAAGCCCCCTTTTTTTCCAAATTTTGTAAATTTTAAGGATCAAATAAGAATTTTAAAGAAAATATTTTTTTTAAATCTTTTAAAATTTTTAAAATTTAAAAACCCCAAAAAAAAAAAAAGGGGAAAAAAGGGATTTTAAGTTACATAAATATGACACTATTTTTTGTCAGACTATTTATGTTTTTGTTTACAGCCAAAAAATTTTTTTTTAAAACCAAAATTTTTTTATTTCAGACAGAAGTCCCCCTAAACCCAAACCCCCAAAATTGAGACGAGGTTTTTTCCGTAATCTGTGATAGAGAGCTTCATTCATTACATCAAAATTTTTCCCCAGCACTTCGAAGAAGAGATGTCGATACAAATACCATAAAGCAGAAAAAAATTCCCCCAGAAAAAAAATTTTTTAAATATTTGCAAATAATAATTATAAGCCCCAAAATTTTTATTTTTTTAATTTAAATTATTGGTTAATCCTCAAATAAACAATAGTTTTCAGAAACCCCAGAAATATTTCATAATGAGAATAAAATTTTTTTTTTTTAATGCATAATGCTACTGTTAAACTTTTAAAAATAAAATATTTTTACAAAAGTATTGTTTCTAAAAAAAGTTTTGGTTATCCAAAATCGGTGCATTTTATCGTGTTAAGCGGGGGCCAAATTTTAATTTTTTTCCCCCCTAATATGTCAATTTTTTTTAATCTTTTTTGCATTTGGCATTAAAAAAATGAAAAAATTCACCAGAAATTTTTTTTAAAAATTGAATAAACAAAAAAAAAAAAAACAAAAAAAAAAAAAATTAAAATTCCCCCCTTTTTAAAAAAAATTAAAAAAAAATTTTTAAAAAAATTTTTTTTTAAAAAAATTTCCCCCCCAAATTTAAATTATATCATTTTAAAATTTAATAATTATTTTTTTTTAATTTAAAAAAATTTTTGCCCCCCAAAATTTGGCCCCGGTTCCCCCTCATTTTTTTTAAATTTTCCCCCTGGAAGGGCCAAAGTTTTTTTAAAAGATGATTCCAAAAGGGGGCACTTTTAAAATTTTTTCGGGGCCCCGGGGGGGGGGGTTTTAAAAAAAAAGGGGTTTAAAAAATTTATTTTTTTTTTTGGGGGAAACCCTGCCCGGGGGGTTTTTTTCGGGGGGTTTCCCCCTTTTTGGGCCCGAGGGTTTCCAATTTTTTTAGTTTGGGGGAAAAAAGGGGGTTTCAAGGGTTGTACCAGCAAAAGGGCCCGGGGTTTTTAAAAATTTTTTCCGCCCATAGGGGGGAAAATTTTTTGCCGCCCCCCTATGTCCTTTTTTTGAAATTTTTTTCATTTTCCCCTTAAAAAAAAGTAAACTTCACTAAGGGGTTTTTTTTAAAAATTTAATAAACAAATTTAACAAAAGAAACCATACAGAAAATTTAACAACAAATCTTTAAAACAAAAAATTTTAAAAAAAAAAAATATAAATTAAAATGGTATAACAAAAAAAGCCTTTTTTTAACTTTTTTTACTTAATCATAAAACAAAAAATCTTTTACATTATTCTTTGATCCTTTTTTTTTTCAAAATCATTAATTATATCATTAAAAAATTTTGAATTTTTTTTAAAAAAATAATTGTTTTTGCCCCCCCAATATTTGCCCCCCAAAAAATTTAAAACCCCCCCCCGCTTTTGAATCCACCCCTGGTGTTAAAAAACCCAAAAATAATTTGTTTATGTTTCAAGGTCCAATTAATTTTTAAAAAAGGAAAACCCCCTTTTTTTTAAATTTTTAAAAAAAAAAAACAAAAAACTCTAGATTTACTTTAAAAGTTGTAGGAAATAAAACAATACATCTTATGGTGACCTTGGGGTTGATCATGTATCTTTGGTTATTTCAAGATCAAATTAACTTTTGTGAATAGAAATCATTTGAAGCTCAAATAAACATCTAGATAGAAGTATCTTTGATGGAAAACCTAAGCTTTAAAGAAAATATTTTTAAATACAAAAATAGGAAAAAAGAACGGGGGTATCTTATAAAAGTTTTGGTTTTTAGTTAAAGACATTTTTTAGTTTAGTTTTCAAGTTAAAGACATTTTTTACTTTATTTAATTTTGACCTCCAAATAAAACCTTGGCGATATTTTTTTACCCTTAAATTATTATTACCGTTAGATGCAAATTTTTTCCTTCTTTCATTTGTGCAATAATAAATGGAAGTATACATTTAAAAAAGTCAATTTAACCTCTAAACAATCAGCAAGGACAGTCTAAGATTAACTCCAATATCACCGTAAGTTGTTCTTTTAATTTTGTACAACTTTTTTTTTCATTAGCCTTAGTTTTTGGGATATTTAGCGGTTTTCATACTTCTGGTACACCTCGTATAAAGCCAAAAAAAATAAAGATATTTAACCAATTTTTTTCCTGGTTTTGTCATCGTTGTCGCAGTACCAAAACATTTATTTACATCATTCTAGTACTAGAAAAATACCATTTACTCTTTTGCTTACAAAAAAACCCCCCATTTCCCCACCTATTATAAAAAATTTTTTAACATATTTTAAAATATATAAAAACATTTTAAAATTTTCCCCCAAAAAAAAAAAATTTTTTTTTTTTTTACCTTAAAAAAACCCTTCTTTATTTTATTTTTGTAAACATAAATCCCAACTGAAATAAATATTTTCGAATATCCATCCATATTTTGTACATATTTATTGACATCAAAATAGCAAATTTATGTTTGAATATAAAGTTATTTGACATCGATTAATTTGTAAACAATTACCTAAAATTTAATTGACATTGCAGTCCACTAGTCGGTAAATCAATTAGATGTCAATATTGGGGTGAAATTTGCTGCCGTTTAGCTAATTAAGGTATGAAGGTCAATCTAGAAATGGAAAATATAAAAATAGATTATTTTAAAAATGTTTCCATTAGAGCCGCTTTATACATATATATGAAAACTCTACTAAAATTAATGGCGAAAATTATTTTCAAAATATTGATGAAAGCTTTTACTGGATTTTTGGCAATAATACTTATATTAAGTAAAACTAAAAACTTGGTTTCCTATTTAATTTAAAAATATCTTAAGTAGCCGCTACCAATATCTTATTTACCTACTACCTTAAGTGTATAATTTGTTTTATAAATGTAGCTTTTAACAAGACTGAAGCGCCAACATATTTTTGGTGAAAGTTTTTTTGAATAAAAAAAGGTGTTTTATTGGCTGTAAAAGTTTGTCATTAAAAACCTGCTCCATCCTGGATACAAAATTTGGACATGCAGCATGTAATAAAAAAGCATTTACAATAAAAATAAAATCTCTTTTCCTCCTCTTTTTGAGCATGTTATAGCAACCAAGAAAAAAGATAAAAATATCTTACAGTTAACAAAATTACTAGTCATTAAAAATCAAGATATTTTTTGTTTTTCAAAATTTTTTAAAAATCACCTCTTTTTTGGGGTTAAAAATTCCGGGCAACGAATATAAACACAATAATTATCGAATTTTTTTCATCATATATATCTTAGAAAATGAAAATTGGTTTTCGTAATAAATTAAAATTTATGAAGGTTTAAAATGCACCATTAAGCCCTCTAAAGGGTAAAATCACTCCCAAAAATTAAAAAAAAAATAAATCACGTATGTATGTAATAAACACGCCTTGTTAATTATTTTTAGTACATTCCCAAATAATTTAAATATACAGTTAAACATTTTTAACTAAAGCCCTCCAGACCCCATGCATTTAATCGTTTACGAAACATCGAATTTAGGATAATCTAACGGCCGAGTGATGATCGCGTTGTTAAATTTTGCAATGGACTTAGCAGTTTAGAATGTTTAACAAAACGTCATTGTCAGTGTTATTCAATGATTTTAGTAGGCAACCTGTCAAAATCTGACATTTTGTTAAACATTCTAAAGCATTGTCAACAGCAAATTTTAAAAATTAACAACGGTTTAGAATGTTTAACAAAATGTCAGATTTTAATAGTTGCCTACTAAAATTATTAAATAACAAGACAATGTTTTTTAAACATTCTAAACAATCCTTGAATAAATTTAACAACGCGATCATTACTCGGCCGTTAATCTAATAAAATTACTGATCTAGTGAGCTAACAATGTCCTTACAAATGACCAATAATGTACCCAAATAATCTATTTCGTATTCGTTTACATAATTTACTGATGATGTTCTTTTAGGAATTGCCACGTTTTTGTGTACTGTGTACTACTGTATTATGTATTTAAATGGCTTAAAATGGCTTCTTTACCTAACTGTATTGTTACAATTTAAATTAATAGGGCGTTAACTTAATTAACTGTTACAAAAATTGTTTCTTCCTATCTAAAAATTTACAATATTTGTTATAACCATCAGCCTTTGACAAGCGTTGTATTTAACCCTATTTTGTATACATTACCACTTGAACAGTAGTTTTTTAATGAAGTTTTTACCAAGTTTGCGGGGCTTTTTTATGTTATTTACATAACCTCACATCTCGTTCAAGTAAGATAAATTTTCTATGTCAAGTGGCTTTCGATTGGATCCATCGGGTATCTGTCATTTTACAGTTATTTATTAATCGATTCGTATAATTTAGCTATGTAATATTAACTCGTGGTTTAATTTTAATTATTATCGGGTTTAATTTCCGCTAGCCGATGAAAAACCGTTCTTGTGCGGGCCTTAAGCTATGTATAGCTCATTTCTAAGTCACGTGGTTCCTGAGATATAATAGTTGACATGTGCACAAGTACCCTGATAATAATGATAATTCACATTAGAAACGTTAATTACACCCTATCTCTCTCCAACCCATAGTATAATTTGATATGCACACCAAGAACCACAATATCGGCTTTTATGACGTGTTGTAATTATTCTTTAAACTTAGAATCATTAGCAAAACGTCAACAACTCTCCTCTAAATCCTTCTAGTGAGTTTCGTTTCTTCAACTCGTATACTAAGGCCACAATGGTCGATTTACCTTCAGGTTACCGTTCTCATTACTGATTAATGTCTTCAATTCCGAGTTGTAAGGTTTTTCCGAGATTTAACCCCCGAATCCCGAGATCAAAATCGGGTTCGAGATCTAAATCAAAATTAGTTCTAATATCGGAATTCCGACATATAAGTTGGAATTCCAAGTTCTAGATCGAAATTTCGAGTTCTAAGTCGGAATTCCGAGATCTAAGTCAAAATCAGGGCCATACTAACCCTATGGGCTGTTTGGGCTACAGCCCAGAGGCGCCGTAACCAAAGAGGCGTCATGAACGTAAAGATGAGGAATTTTTAAATATGCTTAAATCTCCATATTTTAATTAATAAATTCGGAAAAGAATGAATGCACACCCCAAGTAAAACCTCTGAGTGAGGTAGCGTTCGTGGCTCGCGCTCGCACTTTTCATGCTTATTAGAGATGATATTAACTGCGATTTTTAAGTCACTGTCGGTGACAGTGACTTATGAGTCGCCGCTTCTTTTAACAGCATCTTAAGTCGCTGTTTAACCGAAAAATAGTTATTATTGTGGTTTATAGGGTATTATCTTGGGTTTATTTGATCGTAGAAACTAATAAATGTGACAAAAATGGTTATTAAATTTAAAGTTAATAAATTTTAAAGGTCACTTTTAAAATAAATTACAAATTACATTATTACAAAAAGACCAAAAATACCGATATTTTAATTTTATTTGTTTATTTCCATAAACATAATATAGAGGCAAAAAGCGGAGCAAAAAACAAACAAATTAAACAAACAAAGAAAAGCTGAAAAAAATAAACATAAAAATGACTGATTAAAAACACAATAAAGAAAAGCAAAAAATGAAAATTATTTTTTATTCGTTTTTATTTGAATTTAAAAATATGAGCATGCTTGCCTTCTTTGAATTTATTCTTTTTCGACGTTCTATAATTATTTTTTCTGCCTTTAAAAAAAGTCATTCACAATTTATAGAATATAGAATTTTATAGAATCGGATTCTTTAGAAAGAATAGATATAAATTTAATAATCAATAAATTTGTTTAAACTAAAACGAGAAAAAAGTTTATTATTTAATATATCAATTCAATTAATAATAATAATTAATAATATTATGTGGATGTTTTTTTTTTGTTAAAAATATTTTTTGATGTTTATTACAATATTTTTATTATTTTAAATTTTTTTTTTAATTTGTTATTATTATATTGAATCAAATATAATTACATTTATTGACAAAAAAAAATAATAATAATAAAATAATTTTATTTATAACTGCAATTCAATATTAAAAAATCATATTTAATTATTTCAATACCTAGGCCCTAGGTTTATAGCCCAGGGCGCAAAAATTGATAAGAACGGCCCTGGGCGGAATTGGTACCAAAAATAAAAATAAAAATTGGTCTGGGCCTTTTACACCTAGTTACAAATAGATCCAACCAAAATTATTATTTTTATCCAAAACGCACCAAAGTGGTTAGATTTGGTTGGCACTTGTACTGTGTATTTTTATTATTTACCAGCATTTTGCCTGCGGCTTCGCCCGCGTGTTCTACGCAATTTTATCTGTTTTTTTCCGTTCTTGCGAAAATGTAGGATTTTAATGGTAAAATAATTTTTCAAATCGGTTCAGCAGTTTTGGAGCCTATTTAATGCAAACAATTAAATATTTCCTCTTTATAATATTAGTACAAAAGACAATGACCGGCCAATACCGATAATGTCCGGACTATCGTCTTTGTCCAAAACATATCTGCTTTAGCATTATTGCATAATAATTACAAATAAGGATAACTTAAATTTACCATTTGTCTTATTTTGGGGGTTGGGGCTGGTTTGGGTCCGCATTTTTTTGCCCCTCTTTTATTTGGACTCAGTTAGCATTTGGTTTTACCTGTAACAAAAGTTCCTAGTTAAAGTAAAAGGGGAAACAAAAGGAATTTTATGTTATGGCAACAGGTAAGATAGAAACTAGCAACAGTTTATACAGCTTATTTTTTCTATATGGTTGTTTATTACCACAACAACGTAAAATAAATTTGTTGCTGTTAAAGATTAAAGTATTCAAAAATTTAAATCATATATATCATAAGCATTTTGACAGAGTGTTTCCTGAGTGACCTAAAGTCTTTTTATAAAATAAAATGTTTAATAATATATGTTGACAACTTATGTCTCCTTTCCAAAATACAGGATGTTAAATTGTATTTAGTTTCCCAAACTTTAAACATTTACATTGTTTATTAAAGAGCATATTTAAGTGTAAAAATTTAATTGATTTACAAGAAGCGTGCGCGTGGGCACTGATCTAATATTATTTCTAAAAATATTAGCATGCCACTGATATTTTTACTTTTGTTAATATCTCTTGTAAATCGCATCTAAATGACCTAAGACTTTTATTAGTATTTTTTCGTTGCCACTTGTTTGTAAAAGTTTTTTACTAAATTAAAAATGTGGGATAAAGCATGTTTGGTTTAATTTTTTTCGAAGCTATGTTATGGTGAATGCGCTGGTAAATTAAAATTGCCTCAGCATTTTATTTTTTTTTTAAAAATTCGACTAATCTATCTTGGATACCTGACAAATGGTTGGTCCGATTTTTATTTTCAACTGCTGCAGCCGGCCTGTGCCATTTTGCATGGCGGCCGCTGGTGAAAGCATTGGTTTTTTTTACTTGAATTCGTGGTCATCCGTATGGGATTTTTAATTTAAACCATCCTAAATCTTTGCAAAGGCTCCAGTTTTGTTGTTGTGTGAATATTTTGAAAATTAAGGTGAAATTTGCAAAGAGGTCTCTGAAAATCGGATTATTAGATTTGATTCAAGCCGCCCACTTCGGGCTCAATGTTAACCTAAGTAAGTTTAATTAATTTCTTTTTTTATCTGTTAAGCACTCATATTTATTGGTTTTTACTAATTTACATTCTCTTTTATTCCTACGTTTTTCTAATTTTTTAATGTTAAAGTATTCTGAAATAAGGGCTATTATTCTCAATACTCAACACAGTTTGTGTTTTTTTTTCAACGAAGGCAACTTATAAATTTTATTTTAGTTATTTTAAAATCTTACAGGC
>JAHBCN010023066.1:0-12882 GCA_019359885.1 Listronotus oregonensis | reverse complement strand
CCCGTTTATTGCTTAAAATATTAAATTAAAAAATTTTTATAAAAAATATTTTTTTTTTTTATATTTTAAAATTTTTTAAACGGGTGTTGAAAAAGCTGGTAGAAGGGAAAAATTTATTTTTAAATGACCCCGTATTTTTTTTGCATTTTTTTTCTCATAAAATTCTAATATTTTTAATGGCATTATATTAAAATTTTTGGTTTTCGCATTTTTTTAGGTCCAACTTTAATATAATACTGGATAAAACTAATTGCCTTATTAGAATTCTAGGTAAAAAAAGGAACCGCTGTTTTTTTTATTCAGAGTTCTCAATTTTTTGTTTTTTTACTGTTAAGCACAGGACAAACTTAATCCGACGAATGGTGGTGTCAATTGAAAATAATCAGATGGTTTTTATAAAGCTACATTAAATCTAAGATTTGTACAGAAGTTCCTAATGTAACTCTATGTCATAGCATCTAAGCATTTTGATTTGGATGTGAAGATAATATTACAGTTAAAACTTCTCTACGATTAAAACAGCTTTTTCAGGGATTGATTTTCATATAACTAAGGATAACATATATGAGAAATTACATATTATTTTTCCATTTCGGGTATATTTTTTTCTCTAGTTTTGGCCTTACAGGCTAAGTGATTTCGTATATTAAAAAACAAATATCAAAAGAAAAATAATTAAAAAAAAACTGATTCATAAAGCAAATTGAAAAACAAAAAAATTCGATACAAGAAAATTATGGCATGTTTATTATGTCATAATTGAATTATTTTTTTTTTTACAAAATACATGCATTGTTGAATTAGATTAAAAGATTTTATCATTTTTGTTTAATTGATGTAGGTCTGGTTTTATTATTTACTCAGTTTTTAAGCAAGTTAAGTCCTTACTTGTGTTGTTTTAAGCATTTGTTCTTACCTTTGCTATTGCTATTTTTGCCTGCTTACGACTTTTTATTATGTCATATTTAAAATATAAAAAAAAGTTATTTATAAAATTAGATTAATAGATGTTATCATTTTTGTTTGTTTGTTTTTAGGTCTATTTCTCTTATTTATTTATTTTTTTAGCAGATTAACTTACTTCTGTAGTTTGAAGAAAGTGTTTTTGAATTTATGATTATTGCTGTTTGCTTGTCTGTGAACAGATTTTTTTTCTTTTTACTACAAAATTAAGCCTAGTTTTTTAAATTCGGAGCTATAGAAATGTTAATACATTGTCGTATTTTTTTTCTATGACACTGGAATCTGATAATATATTTACAAAAGGGTAAACTTTTTAGTACGTCTTAACTTAACCATTTTTTAAAATGTATTCCTATTTATTTACTAAAACTCTTTAAATAAATAGGCATTGCTTAAATGTTTTGCTTTAACATTGCTAAATACCTTAAGTTTGGTCATACTTATCAATGATAATCATAGTTTGGTAATCAGTGGCTAAATATTCTATCTTGTTGTAAACTTTGTATTTAAAACAGAAATTCAGCAAGTCTGCAGTAACTTGACAATGTTAATTTTAAGAAGGTATAAATTCCAAAATTACCAGACGTTTCTTATCTCTAAGCATACCCTTAGAACGACATCGCCAACTTCCCAAAATAAACTATTTTATAAATAAGTTACTTAACAGCAGCCCCTTAAAAGGTAACGAAATCACCAAAAAGATATGTAGTAAATTAAACTACACAAAAAAAATCAACTATTAATTAAGTAACCTACATAAACCTACAGTAATAATTATTTAAAATATGGAATATTATGGCGAAAAAGAAACCCATAAAATATCCATTCATACTTTGCATTAATATGAAAATGGTATTAAAATTTTAAAATCTAATGAAACCTATTAAAAATAATATATCTGATAATTTTATTAATTTGTTATATCAAAATGAGGTTCGTTTACTGTATTCCTAATTATACGTGGTATAGTTATGATTGTGGCAAAAGGTATTTTAAAAAAAGTTAATTATTGGTTTTTGTGTCACTTTTCAAAATAACAATATATATAGATAAATCTATTTACTGGATTTTAGATCTTGCACATTTTGTTTTCTTGGTGCCAACCCCCGCAGGATTTGCATTCGCTGAAAGTTTTAACTTACTTGCCACAATAGAGATATAGGATACCTGTAAAATATGAAAGAGCTTATCCTTCTCAACCACATCAAGTAATTAGTACACTATATAATGTAATTAAAACTGATGACCAATATGGTCCAGGTATAATTGACCATACAGGAATGAAATCACACAATAGGCATGATGACTGTGAATATGAAACATTAAAACTATATAACCATATAATGAAACGTAAACAAAAGATTACAAAACAGGTATTTTTTATTATTTCAAGCGAAATTAATTAATATTTTTATGAAATAAAACTACCAAATACGACAATCCGCCATAATCTTCTGAACGCCAATCAGAGCGAATGACGTCACGTTAAAATAAACAAATGATCATAACCTCTGTTTTGTCATTGTACTGTTGGTTTCTCCAATTTTATTTACGATTATATTGTTTTCAGTGTTAAGTTTGCTTTTTTAAGCGTTTTGTCTATAATAACGTAACTCCTGAAATGAGGATTTATAAAGGCAGGCAGCGATAACTTGCCTAGAATCGACTTGTTTATGCTGGGAGAGTTTCTGGCATCAAACAAAGATTTTTGTTCTGCAGAATTTAGAAATGTCAAAACTTTTTTGTAAGTATGATATACTTTCAAAAAAATATAAAATTAATGTAAGAAAATAGGCCCTAATCTTGTTAAAACTCTTATTCATTAAACACATTTTAGATTAGAGGTTATTTGTCATTGGTTCTTTCTACTACTTAGAGACCAAATACTTTACACATTCTTTATGCTCCAGGGCATCTTACGGCGACGATGCTATAAGTTACTGTAGTGTAACTTGTATTAAAGTATATCTTTAAATTTCATGTTAAGGTTCCTTGCACATACAATAAGAGGTAGAAACCTTTATTTTATTAATGTACACATCATACTCGCAAAACAGTAATAGTTTTGTGTGGCGTAGACATCCACTAAAAAATGATTTTTCAGGATTCAGTTAGGTTGGGGTGCACTTATAGGGGCAAAAATAAAATCGGGGCTGGACTTAGAATTTCCACGAGATTCTTTAGTGTGTATTATGGCGCGTATCGGGATAAAATGAACTTCACGCGGACGATGTCGCGGGCAAAAGCTAGTGTATCTATATGTATAAAAGGTGGCAAATTGATAAGATTGATTTAATACACAAAACCTAACCTCAAAACATTTGTTCATTTGTTTATTCATTTGAATCTTCGAACAAGGACTATAAGTTTACAAAATTAAGTAAAAACTTACGTCAAAGTGATCTTCACAAAAGTAAAGCTGAGTTGTGGGCAAAATTCCTGTTAAATCTCGCCTTTCAAGCCTAAGCCACTTATCTCGTATTACTTTTTGTATGGCACGAATACAAATAACTTGTTAGGAGTTTTTATTGACGTGTTAGCACACAGACGAACCGAACACCACCTATACGATTTCGAATTCATGTTTTAAACACGTAAAAACTTGTAATTTGGAAGAGCGTTTGTGTTTGCACTTTGTTTACTCTAACGTGACGTTACACTCGACGCCATGACACTTTGGAGCGTTTTGGTGGAAATTATAACTTAAAATTTAAAATGCATTTTTCAATATAAATTTTGATTTGTTTTCCGAAATATGATATTTGTTACAGTTAGTATATATTTCCGAATATGATACAACAATTTTTCAAAATCTGACATCATGTCTATTAGAAATCATTGTGTTAAATTTATTACGTCTTATTAACTACTGCTTTTTTTGGAAAATTATTTTTTTTCCATATAAGAACTCTTATTAATATGAGATCTAAAGGAATCAAAGGATGTAACAATACACCAACACCTTATGGTAGTGAAATAAATGGGGCTAGATCTCAAAATTATTCCCAAAGCTTTTTAAATGCATAGTATAACAGTTTTATGCGGCATATGTGCCTGCATTTGCTTAGCATACCCTTCAAAAACATTTTTTTATTTATTAAAAATATAAATGCAAATTAATTTAAGAACATCTTTAAAAATTAACTTAATTAAAAATTAATGTCAGCAAAAACAAACAGTAAATGTATTATTTGTATACGCCTATGGTTTTTGTTCCAATATTATCTCGGAGCGGTGATTTCGCGCAAAAATTGTAAAAAGAGGTGCCTCAATAAAAATTCAAATTTTTAGATTTGCATTTTAAATGCTTTTTCATACACGGTAGTCGCTTGTTCATGCGTAACTGAAAAGTAAATGCCGTTTTACATAATATTATAAACTACGATACCTGGATACTTCGTAAGAAAACTATGTTAGGTAGAAGCCAGTAGAAGAAGCAACAATAAAAAAAAATATTGTAAAAGTAAACCAATTGATACAATTGTAGGTTGAAATATTTAACCAAAGGAAGTCACAGTTTTTTTTTTTTTCTTAAAGAACTCCACTGCTATACAAATTGATGCTATTAGCCGTTATTATGTGGTAATTAATCATCATGAAGAACACTGATAAATAAAACTACTATGTTTTTTACACTAAAATGTATTCACATTTTTGTTTGCAGTTTCAACTCACAGAGTCATTTTCAAACAAAAATTTTTTCAGACTAAAGTATCAATACAAAAATAAGATGAATTTATACATCTAAGTGGTAAAATATTCTAGGAAGCGGCGGAGCAATTAACGTTTATTATGGTTGGGCGACAGTAAATAGCGGGAAAATACAAGTTCGGTTTGGTCATTAAGCAGATGTACATTATTATTTTTTATTAAAATATACAAAGGCAATAAAAATAATAATGTACATCTGCTAATACCTTGTATTTTCCCCGCTTACTCGCCCAACCATAATAAACTGTTACTCCGCCCTTCTAAAACCACTTAAGGTATAAATTCACCTTATTTTTGTATTGATTTAGTCTAATTTTTGTTTGAAAATGACTCTGTGATGAGAACGCGAACTAATTGTGAATACAATGGTAAAAAACATAGTATTTTAACCACTCTATACTTCTATCTGAAATAGCATTTAAGTATCTTTATAGTTGTTTTTTAGTTTTAAAAATAACACTTTTTTGGCAATAAGAGAATGTTTAATAAAATTAGCATGCTGTATTTGTTAATCTTATAAAATAAATTTGAGTAAATTGTTTTCTTTTTGTGTTAAATTAAAATTGCAATAATAATTTATAAATAATCTATCAAATATTTGTTTAAATACATAATATTTGTCTATTTTTACCTTAAAATAAGAAATATCCTAAGAATATTTTTTGATATATTAAATATTTAAAAAAATATTTCCTAAAATATGTTTTCTTAATAACAGTAAAATATTTACCCTCCCTAGCAGCATAGAGTCCTGTGATTCAGATATCTTCAATGCCCTGGTAAGTGCTGTATCATTAGACTTGGATTTAAGATTCAAGATTTAAAATAATAGTGCCAATATGCGCTGCCACCCCTGGGATGGTTGCCACCCTTTCTAGAGTGTGGTAATTTTTTCACTAAAAATAATGTCGGAATTCAATAAGAGACACATTTTTAAGCAAAAAGCATAGTTTACATTTTTTCGCTAGATCAATACTTTCCGAGTTATTCGCTGCTGAAAAGTTGGATTTTTCGATAAAAAAAACATTGGATTTTTGAACAGTTTTTTATTAATAACTCCAAAACTAAGGGTTTTACAAAAAAAGTGTAATAAACAAAATTAAAGCTTATTAAAAACAAAGAGACTTGTCTTTTTTACGAGTGTTGTAAGTAAAATGCAAACTGAGATATGGCTAGTCAAAGAAAAGGGATTTTTCGTTATATTTTTGAACCCAAACATTTCGCGTCAAATAGCGGCAAACGGGTACATTTGAAAAAATCTCACAGAAAACTTTTTAAAGAGCTTGAAAAGACCTTTAAAATAAGCACTAGTAAAAGTCTTTCGCATATGATTTACGTAAGATACGAGCAAAAAAAGGATGGATTTCTCGAATTTTTGTAAGAAAAAGCGCATTTAAAATAACGTCACGTTCGTTAGGATTGAATTTATTTATATTTTTTTATAATTTACTTTATTTTGGTAGTACTCATAAGGTCTGAAAGTTTAGCCACAATAAAATGTCTACGTTTCAAAAAACATGATTAAAATATGTATATATTTCTTTTTGTAAATATTTATAAAAATAGTTTTTATTAAATAACTCGAAAACTATAAAAAATACGTAAAAAATGTTAAAATACAAAAATATAGGTTTTTTCTTAGCTACAATTTTGTTTTTTTTTTAAATTTTTGCTGTAGCTTAAAAAATAACGGAGATATTTAAAAATTAACTTAATTAAAAATTAATGTCAGCAAAAACAAACAGTAAATGTATTATTTGTATACGCCTATGGTTTTTGTTCCAATATTATCTCGGAGCGGTGATTTCGCGCAAAAATTGTAAAAAGAGGTGCCTCAATAAAAATTCAAATTTTTAGATTTGCATTTTAAATGCTTTTTCATACACGGTAGTCGCTTGTTCATGCGTAACTGAAAAGTAAATGCCGTTTTACATAATATTATAAACTACGATACCTGGATACTTCGTAAGAAAACTATGTTAGGTAGAAGCCAGTAGAAGAAGCAACAATAAAAAAAAATATTGTAAAAGTAAACCAATTGATACAATTGTAGGTTGAAATATTTAACCAAAGGAAGTCACAGTTTTTTTTTATTTTTCTTAAAGAACTCCACTGCTATAAAAAATTGATGCTATTAGCCGTTATTATGTGGTAATTAATCATCATGAAGAACACTGATAAATAAAACTACTATGTTTTTTACCACTAAAATGTATTCACAATTATTGTTACTGCAGTTTCAACTCACAGAGTCATTTTCAAACAAAAATCTTTTTCAGACTAAAGTATCAATACAAAAATAAGGTGAATTTATACATCTAAGTGGTAAATATATTCTTAGGAAGCGGCGGAGCAATTAACAGTTTATTATGGTTGGGCGACAGTAAATAGCGGGGAAAATACAAGTTCGGTTTGGTCATTAAGCAGATGTACATTATTATTTTTATTGAAATATACAAAGGCAATAAAAATAATAATGTACATTCTGCTTTGAGGAACTTATGTTTCGCATTTCTGTCGCCATAATAAACGTTATGCTCCGCCATTCTAAATTATTTACCACTTAAGTATAAATTCACCATTTTGTACTTAGTCTGAATTTTGTTGAAACTGTCAATTTGTAATACATTAGTGGTTTTATTTACCACTGCTATACTTCTATCTGAAATAGCATTTAAGTATCTTTATAGTTGTTTTTTAGTTTTAAAAATAACACTTTTTTGGCAATAAGAGAATGTTTAATAAAATTAGCATGCTGTATTTGTTAATCTTATAAAATAAATTTGAGTAAATTGTTTTCTTTTTGTGTTAAATTAAAATTGCAATAATAATTTATAAATAATCTATCAAATATTTGTTTAAATACATAATATTTGCCTATTTTTACCTTAAAATAAGAAATATCCTAAGAATATTTTTTGATATATTAAATATTTAAAAAAAAATATTTCCTAAAATATGTTTTCTTAATAACAGTAAAATATTTACCCTCCCTAGCAGCATAGAGTCCTGTGATTCAGATATCTTCAATGCCCTGGTAAGTGCTGTATCATTAGACTTGGATTTAAGATTCAAGATTTAAAATAATAGTGCCAATATGCGCTGCCACCCCTGGGATGGTTGCCACCCTTTCTAGAGTGTGGTAATTTTTTCACTAAAAATAATGTCGGAATTCAATAGAGAGACACATTTTAAGCAAAAAGCATAGTTTACATTTTTTTCGCTAGATAAATACTTTCCGAGTTATTCGCTGCTGAAAAGTTGGATTTTTCGATAAAAAAACATTGGATTTTTGAACAGTTTTTTATTAATAACTCCAAAACTAAGAGTTTTACAAAAAAAGTGTAATAAACAAAATTAAAGCTTATTAAAAACAAAGAGACTTGTCTTTTTTACGAGTGTTGTAAGTAAAATGCAAACTGAGATATGGCTAGTCAAAGAAAAGGGATTTTTCGTTATATTTTTGAACCCAAACATTTCGCGTCAAATAGCGGCAAACGGGTACATTTGAAAAAATCTCACAGAAAACTTTTTAAAGAGCTTGAAAAGACCTTTAAAATAAGCACTAGTAAAAGTCTTTCGCATATGATTTACGTAAGATACGAGCAAAAAAAGGATGGATTTCTCGAATTTTTGTAAGAAAAAGCGCATTTAAAATAACGTCACGTTCGTTAGGATTGAATTTATTTATATTTTTTTATAATTTACTTTATTTTGGTAGTACTCATAAGGTCTGAAACTTTAGCCACAATAAAATGTCTACGTTTCAAAAAACATGATTAAAATATGTATATATTTCTTTTTGTAAATATTTATAAAAATAGTTTTTATTAAATAACTCGAAAACTATAAAAAATACGTAAAAAATGTTAAAATACAAAAATATAGGTTTTTTCTTAGCTACAATTTTGTTTTTTTTTAAATTTTTGCTGTAGCTTAAAAAATAACGGAGATATTGTTGGTTGAAGTTTGTTTTATAGCGCATGTAGCACCTGTCTCCTTCCTGTTGTCCCTTGACTGTTTAAACATGAAGGACTTTAGTGTATTTTTACAATCATAATCTCAAAGCTCATTAAATTTTCTTTAGAATGGTTTTTGAATTGATGTCGTAGCACTAAAAGTAACGAAGTTATTGTAAAAAACACTAATAGCACTTTTTAAAATAAATTTTGGAATATCAAAAAATTATTTATTTTGGAGCATTTATATGAATACATTATTATATACGTGAATACATATATATATATAATATTTTATATAATATATATATATATATATATATATATATATATATAATATATATATATAATATATATATATATATATATATATATATATATATATATATATATATATATATATATATATATATATATATATATATATATATATATATATATATATATATATATATATATATATATATATATATATATTTTATATATATATGGTCTGGAAACGAAAACCGACCATAGAAATACGTGTATTCAAGCCCTTCTCCCTTGCTATGTTCTCTCCTACAATTCCCTCTGCAACGAGCGCCGAACTTGTCCGACTTTCCGCCGTATCAACATTGATCATCGATCGATTTATTTCATTTTATTTTAACAGCCGGCTGAGCGTAAGTACACGTCTTGACTTGGGAGAAATTTAAAAAGCTTTTATTCCCTCGACGAAAAAAAAAAATTATTAAATGGTATTACTCGGGTAGTTCCCCTGGACATAATTGGCAGGTTTGCATTTTCTTTTGAAAATCGGCCAATTCAGTAAAATCTACGGTTTTGGAAATCATTCTAAGTTTGAAAAATATGGATGTTCAAGATTTGTAAATGTGCCCATGTAGACATGGAACAACCTGTTCGACAATTACAGGAAGAAGGGAAATTCGCGAAATTGCTGTTTGTAGTTTCGCCGAAGTTAACTTTCCCTGTAATAGTACACAAATTTCTGAAGAACTTGATATTCAGCCTCGAACAGTTAGGAATATTTTAAAGCGTAATAAACTTAAGTGTTATAAGTTGCAAAAACCCAAGAAATTTTTTTAGAGGACGAACTAAAGCGGATGGTATTTTGTGAAGAAGTGATGGAACGTGCCAACAGGGATGAAACATTCATAGAGAATATTTTATTCACTGATGAGTCATCCTTTTCCTTCATAAATCACAATCCATCTGTTGCGGTAGGTTACTCAACAGAAAATAAACACTTAAAGATTGCAACTAAAACGCAGTACCCTCAAAAGATTAATGTATGGGCCGGCATTTTAGGAAACTCAATTATAGGTCCATTTTTTATTGATGGCAACCTAAATGGCGAGAAATATCTTAATCTTTTGAGGGAACAAATTATTCCTACTCTTCGGCGGCTAAATATCAATTTGAATGAAATTTGGTACCAACAAGACGGTTGTCCTGCTCATAATGAAATTTTTTGGTTGGCAACTTTTTACAGGCTACCTTCCCTGTTTGCATTATTAGCACAAAGGGTACTATTAAATGGCCTCCTAGGTCTCCCGATTTATCTCCAAATGATTTTTTTTGGGGATATATCACTGAGAAAATCTATCGGCACAGTCATGAACGTGCCCCTAATTTAGAAGAACTTCGTGCCAAGGTACGTGAAACACTGAATAATATTCCAGCCGAAATGTTGCAGAACACTCGTCGAGAGTTCTACAACAGGCTGGGATATTGTTTAGCACAAGCCGGTGGCATTTTTGAACATCTAATTAAATAGACTGTTTTTAGGGAAAAAAATTTTATTTTTCATTTTTATAGAATTATTATTAATTTTATTTGTAGAATCTTTGTTTAATTTATTTATGACCGAATACCAGTTTTATTTCGCTCAGTCGGCAACAAAAAAACTTATGAAAACAAATAATTCCACACAGAATATGGCATATCGTAATTTTGCCTACTTGTTTCCAAGCGTGCAGTACCTTCCTCCAGCGATGTGGGTAAACTGATCCGAGCCGAACGAGATCAGGACGCTATCGCCTTTCGTCGGACGGCGATACGGTGAGCCCGAACAAGCACACCCCACCTCGAATATTCCTATGCTGTAACATACTATGTAATTTCCTATGGTCGGGGGTTCGTTTCCAGACCATATATATATATATATATATATATATATATATATATATATATATATATATAATATATATATATATATATATATATATATATATATATATATATATATATATATATATATATATATATATAAAATAAATATATATATATATATATATATATATATATATATAATATATATATATATATATATATATATATAAATATATATATATATATATATATATATATATATATATATATATATATATATATATATAAATATATATATATATATATATATATATATATATATATATATATATATATATATATATATATATATATATATATATATATATATATATATAAAATTAAAAAAAAAAACAGGGTGTTACTTAATGGTATGTCAAATTTGAAGGAGGATTCCTGGATCGATTTTAAGTCGAAAAGTTCATATAAACGGGGCCCTAAAATGTTAGTTATATAGGGTGTTAAAGTTTTAATTTTTTTCATTTTTCTTAATTATTCTTTAACCAAATGACCTAGGGTCAAAATTTGGGATCTGGGGGTTTTCTGAGGCGGGGAAATTTAAATTCGTCCCGCTTTTGATGTTGTAGTAGGGGCGCGCCGCCTCCACTTGTTTTAGAGTCGTAACTTTTTTTTAAACTTGAATATTGACCTGTTTATTAAAGAATAAGTTACTATAAATATCGCATCGTATACTTTATTAAGTCTCTAGGAGATTCGAGATAAACACACTTTGGATCCCAAATTTTTATGGAAACTGAATTTTGGAATTGCTTTCAAACTTTGCATAGGATAATTCAACAGATGATCAAAGGCTTTCAGGGCACAAAAAACCGAAAACGCCCCAACCCCCCAAAAATCAAAGGTAATTCCCCAGTGACTTTTGAGGGTGATTTTGGGGTTAGGGTTTTGGGTTTTTCCCTAAAAACGTCACCGTGTTAAGAACACCCATGCAAAGTTTAAAACAATTAAAAATTCATTTTCAAAAAAAAATTGTGAGATCTTTAAAGTGTGTTTATCTCGAAAGCCTCCCGACACTTAAATAAAGTATTTTTTGATAAAATAGTAACTTATTTTAAAAATGGTCAATATTCAAGCAAAAAAACGACATCTAAAACAAAGGAAGTTGAAAACGCCGTCCCAAAGGCGTCTTTAAAAAACAATTAACCCCCCTGTATTTTTACATTTTTGGGATTTATATGAACATTAAAATCGTCGAAGACCCCCAATTTAATAATTAATAATATATATATATATATAAAAAAAAAAAAAATATATATATATATATATATATATATATATATATATATATATATATATATATATATATATATAAAGACTAAATTTTGGGGCCTAGGGCTGAATAAAACTCTTTTTAAAAACGCCGAGTTTTTTGGAAATTTATTTTTTTCCTTTTTCAAGGGTGAAAGTAGTTTTCTTAAGGCTAGAGTCATTATAAGAAACATAATCAATTTATTGTTTTAATCCTAGTGTCATAATTTTTTTAATTTAAATTTTTATACATTTTAATATTTATACATTTTAGTGTTTTCTAGAACATCTTGAAAAATACTGATAGACTGATAGAGATAAAGACTGGTAGTTTTTTCAAGATGTTCTAAAAAAAATATTATAAAAAAAAAATTTAAATTCAAAAGAACCTAAAAAAACAATAAATTGATTATTTTCTTTTGACTCTAGCCTTAAAAAACTCCTTTCGCCTTGGGAAAAAAATAAATTTCCAAGGCGTTTGTAAAAAAGAGCCCCTAAAATCCCAAGAATTTAGGCTTTGTATTCAACTAGTCGGTCAAGACTACCCTTCCCTTTTATATATATATATATATATATATATATATATATATATATATATATATATATATATATATATATATATATATATATATATATATATATATAAAATATATATATATATATATATATATATATATATATATATATATATATATATATATATATATATATATATATATATATATATATATTTATATATATAAATCCTAAAATATATTTTTAAATTCATTTGGAGGTTTTGAGGGTTGAATTATTGCAATTATCATAAAAAGATATCCTATGCAAGAAA